>CM046872.1:1622975-1745410 GCA_025617745.1 Heliocidaris erythrogramma | reverse complement strand
GTTATTTATCTAAATTTTACATGATTTCTGAAAAAAATAATTTCATCTTGATGAAGACTAAATGACTTAATAATGATTTTATTTATTTTATGTCGGCCCTGTGGCCTGTGGATGACACACGATCTCATTTACACCCGGGTGGGATTCTTGCATGTAAAGCATGGATATAATTATCCATAGTATATCCACAGGCGTAGCCAGGATTTTTCAATAGGGGGGGGGGGGGGCAGACGTGAAGGACCTAACCGCATAGCCATGATTTCATTTTAGGGGGCGGTTGTGAGCACGCGAAAAATGCGAAATTGGTGGGTACAGGGAGGGGGAAGTTTCCCCCCTCCCGCGCGAAGCGTGAAAGCTCTGATGTTTTATAGCAAATTTGAGAAAAAGATAACCGTTCATAGCATTTTTTTAGGAAGGAAGTTATTTCAACGTCCGGACCGCTTTTTAGTTATTTGGACGTAATACTGCACTGTAACAGGGATGGGTGCAGGGAGGGGGAGTTTCCCCCTTCCCCTCTCGCTTTTTTTTTAGTGGCTGAATAGGAGGGGCCATGGCCCTCTGTGCCTCCTCTCTACGCCAGTGAGTCTCCTGCTTTACACCGTGGCAACCGATATTCCTGACGGGATCTCCTACACCTCCCCTCCCCGAATGATGTCTACAGATCTGTTTAGTCTGTCATAAGGGAATGAATAATATATGTGAGGCGATATACAATAACATGTTTCCAACGGTATGAGGGCCATTTTACCCTTTCATGTCAATTTAGTTGTTGATAATAGTAATGACTTATGCGACAGCCACCCAAATGTAAACCCTAAACCCTAACCCCTAACCCCAACCCTAACCCTATACAATGTTTTCATGTTGGGTGGCTGTTGTAAAAGGAAGTTTACCCTATAGTACATGCTTCCATGATATAATTAAAGAGTAGAAATAAATTAAATTGATTATAAAGAGTCCTAGAATATGAAGTGGCCGAAATCCCCCTCCTTTTTTTTTTTTTTTTTTTTTACATCTAACAGTTATAATTATGTTCCTGCCCTTCACCCCTTCACCCCCAAAAATAAATGAATAAATAAATAAATAAAAAATAAATAGATAAAAATTAAAATTACAAAAACCTGTGAAAGTTCAGTTTAGAAATTCCAAAGGAGGCGAATTTTACAAATAAGAGGGAGAAAAGTTACGGGCTCTCCTGAATCGATCCGAATCGATCGCGACGACCACCCCCCACCCCCGATGTTTCATCGAGACCTGTACGTCATCCGCGTAATCACTTGCTGAATTAAAAAGCAGATTGAAGTAGGGGCTGATTTTGATACACTAAACAGGCAAACCCGTCTATCTCTGATTTTTATACCATTAACGGCGATTTTATATCTTTTGCTTGGTATTTTACCTCGACTGCCGTGAAACCATAAAGTACATACACACTAAACTGTGTATGTAACCGTGAAGCTACATATTCTATGCGTGAAACATAGTACATGTGCACGTGTGTTGTTGCGCCGTATACAATTGAAGCCATATATGGCCTTGGCGTATACACGGCACGTTTTTCTTTGGCAATACACCAATTGAGGTTTCTCCCCTTCACAGGTTAAGGGTATGGGTTGGGGCATCACAGAAGGTACTTTTTCGCCAGACCTCCAAAATTCGCTCGGGGGGGGGGGGGGGTTATGGGGGTCCATTTTTCCCCTCCATAATTCTCTGACAAGCAAAAAAAAAAAAAAGAAAAGGGGGGGGGGGCACAATCGACAAAAGGGCGGATCCTTTATGGTCAAAATGCATACTTTTCTTTCACGGGGGGGGGGGCACGGGCCGGAAGTGCCCCCCTGCATCCGCCACTGATCTTAAGGATTTCGCGTTGGGCTAACTGTGATGCGAATTCTTCCATCATCAGGACCAGAGTTTTCAACTGCTGTATTTCTGCGTTGTGAAGTGAGACTAAGTCACCTTGTATTGCTTACAAATCTGTTAGCGTATTTGCATCAGAGCAAATTGACGCTCAATCATGTCCTCCTCTAATGCATCATCAGTGTCCTTGCAAACATTTTTCATGATGACATCATTCAACACAACATGAACATTGGTGCTTGTATTGGTGAAGACATTTCTGGGATTTTTCTTCCCGGGTTTTCTTCCTTTTTCCTGACCCCTATTTCATCAATTTCGAGGACACCTGCGCACCCTCTATTTTCTATATTTCGAGGAATATTCTGTCCGCGGACGTTCCTGGAAATCGACCCCCTTTTCCGCGATTTTGGTAACGGTCATGCGCCATGCGGTCCCTATAAAGTCACATTGAGTGGCTCCACCGGGCCTCGCGCATGTCTCGCGAAAGCAGCGAATTCCGATCATTTCTCGTGTTGTTCGCATTTTAGTCGCGTGTTCTCGGTGTATTTGGATTGGCCATACGGTTCGGCAACGCTACACACGACATTCGCACATACGTTGTGAGAACTATACGCACAAACTGCGCAAGAATGGTTTACTGCTCCATTATCCAAAAAAAAAAATTAAAGGGGGGGGGGGGGTGGCCTGTATTATCATCCCCCAATATGTTTGGATAAAATGAATAACAATTATAATACATTAAATTAAAACTAATAATTATCCAAACTCATTATGTTTGATCTTGAAATAGCATCACATTCTTTAATGATTAGAAGTAAGGAAATAAGAAATGCCACAATTTCAGTGCGAAAATATCGAAGAAAATTCGTTCGCTCGCATTGTTATTCTCAATTGAGGGGTTCCGTCCATTGGCGTAGATCCGCACATTCCTTCTTTTCATTAAAAAAACATTTTGGGATGCTCTAAAATGCAAGTTTTATAGACAGATTTTCGAAAGAGTCCCTTTTTGAGGGATACCTCACCCTCCCCCGCTCGGTCGCTTCGCTCAGTGGCGTATCTAGGGGAAGGTAGCAGGGGGCACATGCCCAATGCAGCACTGGCAGGGGCGCAAAAACGCAAAAGGAGAGGAAAAAAAAGAGGGGGAAAATGAAGAAAAATCATAATCTTTATACGGATTATGCGCCCCCAAATCCGCAGGGTAAAATGCACTTGAAATCTATTTTTTGAAGGTTTGAAATGCGAAAATTTTCCAAAGCTCGGTCGCATTGCTCCCTTGCATAATGATTTTCTTTCAGGATCTCATATATAGTTCTTAAATAGATTAAAGTGTTCAAAATTTGAAGAAGAAAAAATAAAGATGTGATTGCTTTGCTCGCTTTGTCATGTAAGTTTCATATGACTCCTGCTAAATATAGCGCCTCCAATATAGGATAAAGTGTATAGTGTTAGAGTGGTTTAAGAATTACTTAACAAACAGACAACAATTTGCAACTTACGACTGTGTGAAATCTGATTATAAATCTATTTCATGCGGCGTCCCCCAGGGCTCGGTGTTAGGCCCGACATTATTTCTTGTCTATATTAATGACCTACCAAATTCATCAAATTATTTCAATTTTCGATTATTTGCCGATGATTCTAAACTATTTCATACATTTAAGCATGATGAACGTAATATTGATTTATCAGAATTTAACCGTAACCTGAAAGCTGTTACAGATTGGTGCAACTCAAACAAACTTACAATAAATACGAAAAAAACTAATTACATTTTATTTAAAAATCGACGAAGACATTTCTCAATTTCAGGTCGATTGCTCATTAATGAAACCATTTTAGAGTCAGTTGAGTCAACATCGTTCCTTGGAATTCGTATAAACAAAAATTTGACCTGGAAGAAACACATTGATAATGTATGCAATGTACTAAGTAAAAAGATTGGAATATTGTATAGATTAAGACACTTCGTGTCAAGAAAAACAATGCTCATGTTATATAATTCTTTTATTTTACCCCATATAACGTATGGATTAGAAGTTTGGGGTGCTACATGTAAGACAACTCTGAATCCTGTCCTAATGCTTCAGAAACGAATGGCCAGAGTAATTGCTTTCAAAGGTTCGAGATATCACTCTGCTCCTTTATTTTATGATCTTAAAGTGCTAGATATTTTCAAAGAATATCGCTATATGTGACTGGTATTTTTATGCATGATATAATGTATAACCGTCTGCCTCATACTTTATCTGATTATTTTTCAGTACTAGATCACCCTTATCATACAAGAAACATAGAGAAATCTAATTTGAATTTTTCAATCAGTAATACGAATCTGGGTAAACAATCGATTTCATATTCATGACCTGTTATATGGAATAATTTGCCAAAAGAATTAAGGAATATAACCGGTCGCAGAAGTTTTGGACGGGCATTACAAGAATACTTAATTGGAGAATACCAACTTGAAAATCAATTTTAGAATGTTCATGAAGATGATTATCATTCATTTTATTTATTTTAAGCTCACTTGATATTCGTTATTATTGTTGTTATTATTGTTATTGTTGTACTGTTATTACTACTTTTATTGATTGTAAATAATTTATATGTGTTATTTAAAAAAAGAAGATATATGAGATGAACATTTTCAATTAATTTGCTAACTATTGATTTATGTAATCAATTTTACGGGGCTAACCTCGATTAGCATATGCTATTTGTTAGCTCCCTTTACCAAGACGTTATTGTGATTTTTACCAAGATGTATGTATCATTGTGATTTGGTAATAAACTCATTCATTCATTCATTCATTCATTCATTCATTCATTCATTCACAATCGAGGCCCATTGCCTATTGTGTGCGAAACCCCATAGACTTCTGTGCGTTAGAAGCGGCACAGTTGAGACGCTTTACCAGCATGATTGGTAACAGTAATACGTTATGTTATGTGAATAAATGCACGGAATTCAATTTGATTTTTTAAAAATAATATACATTGAGTACTTTGTAGTGCTTGGAACGATTCTGTGCTTGTCTTGACGGTTAGTCTATCTGTCTTTCGTTGGATAGGTGCTTTTTCCCTTATATTTTGTTTTAGAAATATATACATTATGCAATATATACTTTTAGAATAGAGAGTCAACAATAATTTATCAAGACGATAATGTATTTTGATTTAAAGATCTTGATATTGACAGCAGTTTTCCCACCAATTTTTGTAATTGATGAGTGTTCCATGGGGTTTGATGATACAAATCTTTCAATTATATATTATGACATTTTAAAAATTATTTTACTGGATGTGATTTGATGAAATCAATTAATAGCTTATATAGTTTTGGAGTAATGGAGATGATTATCTCAAAATTAACTAAAATGTCAGGTTAGAGACATGACAAAGGGAAAGAAGATGCAGAGACGGAGAGAGACAGAAAACGAGAGGAGAAAAGACGGAGAGGGGATGCAGATCGAGGCAGGGGAGATAGGGAGAAAAGAGGGATAAAGGACTTGAGAGGAAGAGGGTGACCGAGAAGGGCGGGGAGAAAAAGTAGAGGAGGAGGAGAGAGAAAAGAAGAGAAGGCAAGGCAAGGCAAGGCAAGAGGGAAGAAAGGAGAGACGGGGGATGATTGAGAGCAAAAGACAGAGTCAGGGAGAGAAACAGACAGATAAGCAGAGAGACGGGTAGGGAAGAGGAAGATGGTACAAGGGAGTGGGTGGAAAGGTGAGGGGGGGGGGGTGGAGAGGAGAGAGCGCTGAGGGGGGAAGGATCAAATTAGAGATGGAGAGAGAGGGGTGAAAAGGGAGAGGAGTGGGTAGGGAGTGGAAATGGAGACAGATCAGCTTTTTGAGATGAAAGGGAGAGAAATACAGTGAGGGAGAGATGGAGAGACACAGGCATGACAGGGAGAAAATAAGAGGTGGGGATGGATAAAGAGGGGGGGGGGGGGGGTTGAGAGCAGCTATTTAAGAGAAGGGGGGGGGGAGAAGATGGGCAGACGGAGAGAGACAGTGAGAAAACAAGGGGAGGGGATAGAAAGACAGACAGAGACAGAAAGAAGTGGGAGAGGAGACACGAGAGCGATGTAGACAGAAGGACAGTCATGACAGTGGAGAGAGTGGGAGGGGAGAAGAAGGAGGGCAAAGAGAGACATCAAAGGTACAGACGGGCAAGGTTTAGAGAGAAGTACAGAGAGAGAGAGAGAGCTGAGGGGAAGGAGAGAACAAAAGATAGAGAAAGAGGATAACATAGAAAGAGGATAACAGAGAAACAGAGAGAGAAACAGAGAGGGAGAGATGGACAAGGAGGAACATACATGGTGAAATAGGGGATGGAGTTTAGACAAAACAGAGATGAGAGAGAGAGAGAGAGAGATGGTGCATGGGCAGAAAGACAGAACAAAATACGAAGGAAGAAGGGATATGGAGACACTTGGAAGATAAATAGAAGAAGGGAGAATATCTAGGAACGTAAAAGAAGAGTGCGGGAAAGAGAGGGGAGATCGTGAAAGGGAGATAGAGAGGGAAGGGAGATGGGAAAAGAGGAAAAACAGAGGCAGTGAGTGAGAAATAGAGAGAGGGAGAATTGAGAAAGGAAAGGGGAGGAAGTTTCCAAGAGACAAGAATAGAGAGAGAGAGAGAGCGAGAGAAAGAGATAGGAAGGTGAGATGTGATAGGAGAGATGAATATACTGCTCAAAAAAGGATGATGTCAACAAACTTTACGCACAATACTCTTAGTACGAGTAATCACAGTATGCAAGTGCTATGACCGACCGTCATCATAAAACATGATTATCACTATCAAGAAAATAATGGGGAAAGAAACATAGGCAGATCATCATTACCAGCAGCAACATTTAGCAAACAATTAAAAATTATACGGAATTATAATTATTATGAATATCTTCATAGGCGTATAACGTGGAGAGGGGGGGGGGGGGCACCTTATATTCGGGCAACTGTAACTTCATATTCTGGCAGGGAGGTGATTTACTTGTAACGAAAATCTGGATCATGTACATAGGCTTAACTTTGTGTAATTTTATTTATCCCTCTGAAAATGTACTTAATCTTGCTACTTTTTGCTCCTGAGTATCTTTACAAAGTGATACAGCTACGTTTATGAATCATGAAATTATCCTTTCAACGCATTCCAAAATGACATTAAAGATAATCATATATGTTCGCTGGTAAATCTGTTCTTCCAGTGTAAATTGTGGGACCCAAACTATATACCTCCAATTAATAATATCAAGGTGTGTTCGAGAAGGTATATTTCTATCTTAAACAACGAAATTTTGCTATTCTTAAACGATTCCGTTACGTACAGCATTATTGACACACATCATATGAGTTTTTAAGCATTAATGTATGCTTTAACCATACGTCTATGGTGCCTTCTCTAACACGCAAACGTTACCCTAATTTACTGCAATGTGTATCTATTTTCGATTTGGTCTAAAATTATTTATTTTATTAAGTATAAAACATCAAGCACTACAAAGTACTCAATGTATATTATAAAAAATAAAAAATTGGATTCCGTGCTTTTATTCACATAACATAACGTATTACTCTTACCAATCATGCTGGTAAAGCGTCTCAACTCTGCCGCTTCTATCACACAGAAGTCTATGGGTTTTCGCACACAATAGGCAATGGGCCTCGATTGTGCATGAAAAACGCATGTACCGTATTTCCTAATCTGAGAGGTGTCATTAAGCTGACCATACATACTGGTACATTTTTGAGGGTATATTATGTGTAAATTTATGCATGAAAATCATGATTATATCCCTCTCAACTTATTTTAGTAAAAATTTGCAAGTTATCATTGTTCTTACTAGTTGAAAAACAAGATGACGTTAGGATGCATGATTTTTTGTGCAAATTTTATCACTTTTTTCATATTTTTTGATGTTTTGTGGAATCCAGGTTACTTAAAGCATCAAAATAACTCTCTGAATCGATTCCTCATCCTATTATTACCCCCAAAAAGCTGTTTTAGTTTTTCATGCATGATGTCTAATTCAAAAGATATGCTAATTATGGAATTCCATAAAAAATTCAAGATGGCCGTTTTTGGACCCCATGGGACACGATGTGGTAATGGGAACATCAAAATTCATTAACTAGACACTTCAGGCATTATAAAAAAGTTGGTTAAAAAATCTCGATGGTGAACGGGAACCCGCCCCCCCCCCCCTTTCCGACTATACTAGTAGCCTTGCTGAATTTCTCGACTTTTTCTCAAGCTTTTATAGGGTTTTCCTTAGTTTTGCTCCCGATTGTAGAAGTGATTGAATAGAAAACATCTTATCAATGTATAAAATTCGAGCTTCTTTACCGCTCAATTGCAAAATTTCCTGGGTAAAACGGACAAGAAATTGCGTTTTTTAGGGTTAAAAATTGAAAAATTTGACCCTCGGTCACTTTGCTCCCTCGCTAACGTAGATACGTAGATTACAGATTATTTTAGGAAGTCATTATTAGATATTCTTTCAGTTCAAATTTGAAATGTGAAAAACTTGTAATAGTTTTCAAATTATATTTGAAGACAGTTCCCAAACTGTACACCATTAAAATAAAAAGAATTTCCAATTTGTCCCAGTTTTTCTTTTACAACAAGGTTAAAAGGACTACATGTATTCTTTATATCATAATTACGAACATTTGACACAAGAGTAAAATTATTAGTAATGTAATGATTTACATATGAATAATATATTTATGTACATGGTGCAATACAAGTTGTTGTGATCTTAAAACGGAGAACACCTGCTCATTCAAAGTCGCTTTTCACTGACATGTATTCTCTGGCCTGATCAATTAATGAATTAATTAATACATCTTACAATCCTGTTTTTGATTATTCTTAACCTTTTTTTCAGATCAGTCTTGCTCAGACTGCTATACCAAGCAGCATAACAATAGTCAAACAAATATCGAATCAAAGCGAAACATAATGATTATACGTCTTGAGTTCAAATTCATTCAGTTTCAATATCGGTACCTAAACTGCAATCGAGCATTTGCCTTCTAAAAGAACAAAAAAACTTCCTTCAGTTATTAAAATTCTGCCCTCATTTCCATTAAAGTCTTTACAACCCTTTTATTCACCAACCCACAATCATATTCTGTGTTATTGGTACGAGCAGTAAGCATGCCATTGATGTTCCATATGCAATTAGGCCAGTACCACCACCCTCCTCCACACACATCTGCACAATACTTTCCTTTCAGCTCTGTTGAAGTTGAGTTTATCGTAGCCTGTCCTGGTGCGGCGAACACACCACGCGGTTGCAAGCGTTTACTCCATTCAGTGTGGCTGCACTTGGCATGGTAGAAAGATCCTGAAAAATTATACCTATAATTACGAGGGAAAATAAAAGAGGTATATCATTTAGATTTTGTTTATTTTATCTGATTGATATATATACAATTTGTGTCAATAAAAAGGAAACCCATATTCATATACATTATGTGTCATAATGATATAATAGTTCATAATGTCTTCGTTTAGATAGGCCGCTCATCAAAAGGTGATCATGGATGGCTTAGCACATTTTTTAACAGAAAACTATTTGAGGCTAATATATATCAAATTAAGCATGTTGTAGATACAATTGGCCATTTAAGGCCAGTTAGCTATTTTCTACAAAAGGTCTTGATGCCAACGATTTATTCTACATTAGTAACATTTATTCAGCTTTGCCGGTGTAATTGAAAGAGAGAAGGAAAAAAGACGAAGCGATAAATGACACGATCGATTACTCGAAATTGATGTATAAAGTAGGCGATAAAATAATGTTATATAAAGGACTGACGTCTAAATTATGTTATAAAATCTTTATTGATAATATAAAGGAAACCTTTGCATTTAGACTCGCGGAAATAACACATATGAATAATACATCTGGAATTGCAACTTGCTTTTTGACCCCGACATTATGCACTTTAGATGGGAAATTACGTGAATTTCAGTTTAGATTATGACAGAGTATCCTTCATGTATATTGTAATGATAAATTGTATCAGTTTGGCTTTTTATCATCTAACTTATGTTCTTTCTGTGGAAAGGGAATGGAGGTATAAAATCACTTGTTTATGAGGTGTCAATTGGTTAAAAATTGTGGCAAGAAGTAGGGGAACAAGTTAAATTGATGCACTTAAGATACTTTAAAATGGGATGAAATTTTAGTTGGTTTGGATGTAAAATCAGAAACTATATGTACATTAACCACTTGATTATACTCATAAAATGCAAGGTACACCATGCGAGATCCAAAGGAACGCCCCCAAGAAAGAAAGAAATCTATAATGCACTTTTAGAAAGTAAAAATAATGAACGGAAAAAAGCAATAGCTCAAAATAAGTCAAGTCTACAGCTAAAAAATGACTTACTTTGAATGTTGGATGGAAGGAGGACATACACGATAATATTACAAACGGCTTAAAAATAAATTATATTCATTGTTACAATTCTCGCTACCCCAAATACGCAATTTCGCCAACAGATGGCGTTTGTCATGCAAACCACGCATGCGCAGTGCTGACAATATCCCGATTGGGTCGACAAATGTTTGTCTTTTTGCATTGAAAATGTACAGAGGTATTACAAAAATCCTCGAGTTTGAGTTTAACCGACATGTTTGAAAAGATACCATCATGATTTATTGAGACAATTGGTTGCATTTTCAAAATTTGAGTGGTTTATGTCATGCGATCCAAAAATTAAGCATTTTAGCACTCATTTTATTCATAAGCCGTAGTATTTCAATACGGACCGGAAGTGAAGTTAACGAAGATGCGGACCATTTCCATGCATAATATTGGCCTCTACGTCGAAAATGGCATATTTGAGGTAGCGAGAATTGCCCTATATACTTTAATTCGTCACCTATGATTTTAATCTATACCTTGTTCAGTTAAATTGTACTATGATTGTTTATTTATGAATGGCATGTTATGGAATTTTATTATTTGTATTGTTTATTGACATGTTGAATTATATTGTGTAATCAATGCTTAATTCGTAATATTCATTTTGAAAATCTGAATCAAGGAATAAAACATTATAAAAAGAAAAGAAAAAAGTGTGTAAAAACCGGTGAAAAGCCAAGAAACAACCAACGAACAACGAACCAACAAACGAAACAAAAGAAAGCAAAATGACAAAACATATGCATATGAGAGCAGTGGCGGATCCGGGGGGGGGGGGGGGCACTTACGGACCGTGCCCCCCCCCTTTTGGAAGAAAAGTATGCATTTTGACCATAAGGGATCCGCCGTTTTGTCGATTGTGCCTCCCCCTTTTAGAATGAAAACGTTAAAAAAATTTTTTTTTTGCTTGTCAGAGAATTATGGAGGGAAACTGGACCCCCACTGAGCAATTTTTTTGTCGCCACCCCCCCCCCTCCACTGAGCGACTTTTCGAGAAGCTGGCAAGACCAAAAAAATACTGGCCTACCTTTTCCAAAAGTTGACAAACCTGCATTTGTGTGCCCCCCTATATTAAATCCTGGATCCGCCCATGTATGAGAGGATGAATAAACCAACTTGCGATATGAGATTAGTACCACATTCACACCAACAAGACAAGACCGACGCCAGACCGACAACAAACCGAACAAAACTCGCATGGCCACCTATGGCCAGAATCGGTCGGTTTGGAGTCTGTGTGGGGTCGCTTTGGCGGTGTGTCTGTGGTATCATAACATTGCATTTTAAAAAGCAGTCATGCTCGATCAAGAAAGATATTTTTCCCCATTGCTACAACAAGCGTGCTCGTCCAGATCGATAGTTGTGACATAATAGCGAATAGTCGCTACTTTAGAAATAAGTGGAAAAGCAATAGTGATGCAGACCAAGAAGCAGTAACCAATAATCCACGTGTAAATTTAGGGCCATACGTACTCAAGTTCACGGAGCGCTACCATAAATGTACTCTTAATGACTTCACCGTCCTCAAAGTGCACCGTAATATTCCAGCGTTGAGCAGGTTTCCTTTTCTTTAACCAAGTTAACCGCGCAATCTTCTTTAGTCCCAGCCAATGGTCTCCGTGTAGGTCGCCAAATCCATGAAGGTAATCAGTCCAGGAGCGATTGAAATCAAGAGAAGACCCCGTCCTTCGCTGTGGAGTTTTAAGGCAATTCGTAATTTAAATTTTCTGAATTCATGACTGCTGTCATTGGTGTCGATCCCAGGGGGATATGGAGGGGGGGGGGGGGGGGGGGAGCCACGGGGACATCTACTTTATTTTTTCTTCAATGATCTTTATTTTGAATTCACTCAATAAAGATTCATGAATGATAAAATCAACATTTCAAATAAAGTTTATAAGAAATAAAGCACATTATCATGTAACATCATACATGTAAATGAATAACTGAAATTCAAAACTGTACAGAAAATATTAAATGTAATCTTTTCATGAAATAGCTACCCTCCCATTAACATGGGAAACAATCAAAATTACTGCTTCAAATCCCCGAACCCCTTCCTTCACACTCACACACACACACACACACACCTACTCACACAGGTTTACATGGCTTTACTTCCGAGGACAACTATTGTTCCTCTATTGTTACTCGTCCTCGGACAGTCGACGGAATAAAGCACAAATTGTTCGACGTTCGAGGACTATTGTCCGGCTTCCGAGGACCATTGTTGTCATGTTTTTTTTTTGTTCTCTGTCCGAAAATGTCCTCGGACATAATGCTAAACAAACGCACAACGGTATACTTGTGTGTCTTTCCCTTTGTTCTCTCTATTGTTCAAATAGCCACACAAGCAGCAAAAAAAAAAAAGCCACACAAGCCTGACGGAATAAAGGCATCTATTGTGTTTGACTGTCCATTTAGTCACACAAGTATACCTCTGTTGGTACACACCCACACACGCACACACCACCACACACATTGATTTGTGGGGAACTTTATTGTTTTCTCCTATTGTATTTTGTATCCCACAAGCACTTCTCCTATTATATTTTGTACCCCACATGCATGACGGAATAAAGGCCATCATTGTGCTCTATTGTTCTTTGTACCCCACAACTGAATCTATGTAAACCCACACCCACCCACACACACCCCCACATATACCCACGCACACACATTCACATACATGCACTTGTGAGGAACTTTATTGTTTTCTCCTATTGTATTTTGTACCCCGCAAGCACTTCTCCTATTGTATTTTGTACCCCACAAGCATGACGGAATAAAGGCCATCATTGTGCTCTATTGTTCTTTGTACCCCACAACTGAATCTATGTAAACCCACACCCACCCACACACACATACACACCCCCACATATACCCACGCACACACATTCACATACATGCACTTGTGAGGAACTTTATTGTTTTCTCCTATTGTATTTTGTACCCCGCAAGCACTTCTCCTATTGTATTTTGTACCCCACAAGCATGACGGAATAAAGGCCATCATTGTGCTCTTTTGTTCTCTGTACCCCACAACTGCATATATGTAAAAGCACGCACCCACACACAATACTTATGTGCACATTAATTTATAATGCTGCTGAATGGCGGGGGGGGGGGGGTGACACCCAAATTTGCCGACTAATTTTTAGGGTGTGACACTCAAATTTCGCCGACAGAATTGCTGCACCATAATCCCTCTCCCCGTCAAATATTTAAACAAAATCGGAGACGTAGACATCTTGATCATACGGGCCCATCATATAGGCTCTTTTTCGCAAGGAGGGGGCTGACGCCTTTTGCTCGAATAATTATCAACTTTTCAATTCTAAATTTTTGCAAGCGAGCGAAAAATGAAAATGTACAGAAGTTACCTACATAAGTTACATACTGTAATTATCTGGGAACCTTTCTTTACAAATATGTGGATATTCTAGCACCTGGCTGCCCGAATATGACTATCGGAAATTTGAAAAGGGGACGCCATTATTTTGTCCGAATAGTAACATTCCAGTGTTTTCGCGCGCGAGCGAAGCGAGTGAGCAAAAAAAAAAAAAAAAAATGGCCAGTTTTCCCTCCTTTTTCTTTTTTCTTTGTTTTTGTTTTCCTTTCGTTTTGCTCTTCTTTTTCTTTTCTTTTTTTCTTACCCTTTCTCTTTCCCTTTTCTCTTTCCGCTCCCCATCTTTCCCACCTTTTTTCCGACATAGGTGGCGCATTTGCCGACAATTTTGAGTGGGGGTGTGACAACCCACCTACTAGCGACGCCCCTGGCTGTACATTCGAAAAAATAGCCGCGTCATCCTCGTATCGGGGGTTTATGAACGGAATAACGTTGTGTTATCCTACTCTGATTGGCGATGGACCTTCAGTCAAATTAAAGGAGAATCAACCCCAGAATGTGAATGTACTCATGTTCAACGGTGTAATATATTCTTAATCATTGGCCTGTATCACTTTAGAGATGAAATATCACAAAAGGTTTAAAAATGATGATTTTCTAGCACACGGTAACATCTGCTAACACTTTACATGGGGGCTGCCATTTCCTTGATGATATGGAGTTGTATATCAACCACTGAAAACTGTTCCGGTCAGGAAGATATTTTTAATCCTAGAGCTAAATTGCGTCTCTCCATTACAAAAAATCCCCATAGATGATGGAAAATACATAACAGACGTATACATATAATAAATTTGAAATTTATAGATTTTTTTAAAAATTCTCTGGTTTTGCTAAATAGAATAGATTTCTTGGGCTTGCCTGGCAGAGCAGAACATAATTTATACAACGCGCATTCTGACTATTGCAGTCCATTATCTCAAAGCAGACGAATGCATAGTTTGTCACTATTGACGCTCGGGAAAGTTATCCATAAATTTGAAATAACTGGCTCCGTCGCGTAATAGATTTATGTTTAATAAAATAGTAATTTTCAAAGAAATATAAAACACATTTTCGTTTTTAGAAGATATGAACATATCTGTAAATATTTTAGATCTCAAATGGGATTTTGTAGCAGGAAGAAAGACAATTTTGCATTCGGATTAGAAATGTCTTCATGTACGCGCGCATCAAGAAAATAGCAGCCCCAGGTATCGCTAGCAGACAAATGCGCATTGTTTAGTGCATATCGATGGATATTGTATTTTAAGACGAGACCGTGTAGGAGAACATGGTGGTGGAGTCTGTCTTTATATTAGAAATGATATTGCATTTAACGTACGAGAAGATCTTACACAAAATGATATTGAATCGTTATGGATTGACATTCTATTACCCCATACAAAACCCATTACTCTAGGTGTTGTGTACAGACCCCCTACAGACCATTATTTTATTGAATATCTCACTGACACCTTGGATAAATTAACAAAAGATGATGAGGTTATAATTTTAGGGGACGTGAATATCTGCCTTTTGCAGCAGTCTTCATTATCAAAAAAAAATACAAGAATATTTTGAATTTAAATGGTTTGAGTCAACTTATAACTAAACCCACTCGAACAACATCGGCCACTCCATCATTAATAGACCATGTAATCAGCAGTAAAGATGAAAATATTTGTCAAAGTGGCGTTATTGAAATTGGCCTAAGTGATCAGTTTTAACCTACTGCTCTAGGAAGCTTATAAGACCTGTATTCAGATAGCATAGAAATATAAATATTCGGTGTATGAGAAAGTATTGTATAGATGATTTTAATAATGTTTTATCTCAAGTCAATTGGTCTGACATATTAGAATGTAAAGAAGTAAATACTGCGTGGTCAATTTTCAAAAAATATTTTCATGTCTATAGTTGATAAATGTGCTCCATTAAAACAAGTAAGAATTAAGCAACGGACCGATAAGTGGATGAATGCTGAAATTATTTCGTTAATAAGACAAAGAAATATAGCTTTTAAAAGAATGAAAAAGGATTATGGTAATTTAGAATTAGAAAAGAAATATAAACTTTTACGTAATTTGGTGCAAAGAAAAGTAAGACAGGCTAAAGATGAATACTTCCAAAATCAAATTGATGAGCATAAAAATGATTCTAAAAAGTTGTGGAAGAATCTGAAAGATTTAGGTTGTAAAAACAAACAAAAGAATATTAAAGATAATGTTATTAATATCCAAGGGGAGTTATGTCATGATAATATGAGGATAGCGAACGAATTTAACAATTATTTCACAACTGTGGCAGAAAAATTAGCTAGTAATCTGCCAGATAGCAACACAAATGAATTTGGAACGGACAGTGTTAAATTACAAAAATTATACGACAGTAAGGGTGTATCGAAAGGTTGTTTTCTTTTTTCTCCTGTAAAAGAAAAGTTTGTTTTAGATGAATTAAATAAGTTGAAAATATCAAAAAAGTACCGGGCTTGACTTGGTACCTGCCAGATTTTTGAAGGATGGAGCTAAATATTTGTATAAACCTTTAACTTACATTATTAACTTATCTATCTCAACTTCCACCTTCCCTGATGAAATGAAAATTGCAAAAGTAACACCCCTTTATAAACGACAGTAAATTACTTTTATATGCGGATGATAGTGTGTTACTATATTCTGGTACTGGTCCTAAGCTGATCGGGGAAAAACTGACATATTGGTAAAACCGAAAGTATTTTGTTTTGTTCGCGGGGTAGCTTGAACTATATACTGATGATTTCAATATAAGTTATAACAATCAACTCATTAAGAGACAGGATTCTGTGAAGTATTTAGGACTAAATATAGCTAGTGATCTTTCTTGCTCAAGTTTGGTTGACAGTATATTGTCAAAAAAGCTAATGCTCGTCTAAAATTTTTGTATCGTTATCAAAATTGCATGAACTTAAAATCAATACGCATTTTAAGTTTTTCCTTAATACAATGTTTATTTGATTATGCTAATGCGGCATGGTACTGCAGTCTAGGCAAGGTGGATCAAAACAAGTTAAAAATAATTAAAAATAACAGCTGGTCTTCTTCATATAAACCTTAGATCACAACAATTTTAATTCACCATGTACATAAGATTTTTTACTCTAATGCAGATCACTATATTTCAAATAATTTTACTCGCTCTTCAAGGGCATTACACTAGAAATAGTCAGTTTAATTTCGTAGTGCCTAAGCGGAAAGGTAAAATTGGAAATTCCTTTTATTTTAACGGTATTCTTTTCTGGAATTCCCTCCCAAATCATGTTAAGTCGTTTTAAAAGGGTATTGAAGCATCATCTGAAAAATGTGTCTACTCCATAACTGTATTTCTCCCGTTTTTTCCTATATTATATGACTTATGTAACCAACGTTTATTATCGATAGTTTCATTATGATTTTCTGTATATAGTTTTTTTCTGTTAAGTCTTGTTTTCACATTTATGTAATCTTCGCCTATTTTATAAAAATGTTATGTTTTATTTTGCTACTTTAGTACATTCTTATTACTTGTCGTACTTGTACGATAGTCTTGTAGCCGCACTAATGTGTTTTTTTAGTGTATTTTTTCAATCAGTTACTTAGGTAAGGACCCCATTGGAAATAAGCCATTTCGGCTTTCATGGGCTATCCTGTCATGGTACCTCGATGTGTTTGTATTGCAATATACTTACGAATAAAATAAAATAAAATCAAATCATATGATAAGCATGGGCTATGTAAGGGGTTTGAAATATATTTTCAGAATTCAAATTGGCATTCGAATACCTGAAGAACAACATAACCGTCTTCTTCGCAGTACACGTAGAACTGTTCTTCTCCTTCTCCTGGGTTGATCGGGCGTACATGGTTCGTCCCATTGTAAGCTCCACAGCTTTTTTTGTCCGTCGGCGCTGTTTGATGGTAATGCAAAGTTTAAAGACCCACATTTAGAATTACATGTATCTTATAAATTTAAGTTCTGGTCATTGTCAAACAAGCATTAATGAGTCCAGTCATACTCTGATATAAAGTTTAACAGCTTAATAGATGGTTTATTAGATTCACAAACCGGTAACATAAACTGGCTGGGCCGGGACCGCCATGATCAAGTTTCAAGCGATAAGAGATGCGCGTATAACATTATGACGTCATTGAGTGTAACTATGGAAGGCGCATAGACAGATGCGCATATCCATATATTGTGTACATGTTACTACACCCCCCTTTCATAAAAAAAAGAAGTAATGCATTCAGTGTGTTTCCGGAAAATCGTATCATGTATCATTGAAATTATGATATGACTATATTATACCAATACACTTATATACACTTATATTCTGATCAATCTTAGGGAGGGGGATGGCGACAATTTTTTTTTGCGCCAGGCTTCCAAAATTCGGTCAGTGGGGAGGGGGGGGGGGGGGGGGGCTATGGGGATCCAGTTTCCCTCCATAATTCTCTGACAAGCGAAAAAAAAGAAAGTCATCATTCTAAAAGGCGGGGGGGGGGGGGCACAATCGAGAAAATGGTGGATCGTTTATGGTCAAAATGCATACTTTTCATCCAAAAGGGGGGGGGGGGGGGATAATGTATAATGAAGTACTCAAGAATCTTATCATTGCTCAATGAGTCGACTAGGCCTCTTAACTATTCGCCCCGATCTGCTGTCATACACATTGTTTTCTGACCATTATTTTGGTCAGTCTGCTTCTTGTTCTGTGGACGTAAGGGTGTTCTGTCTTCGTGGTCATCTGTTATTTCAAACCGAACATGCTTTGGGGGTTGTTCAAGGCTACGCAAGTCTCTTCTGTTACGCCGTAGAACATTTCCGTTGAGTGTTTGTACCATGGACACTTAGAAATAAAGGTACAATTTTGCACCCTTCAAATGCAACACTGGCAGCACCTTTTTGGGTGCAAGTTTGCACCCTAAGAAGCTTTTTGCACCTTTAAGGGTGCAGTTAGCTACAATTTGCACCCTTAAAGGGTGCAGAGTTGTACCCTTTAGAAAAGGTACAAATTTGCACCCTTTTGGATGCAAACGTTTATGCACCATTAAAGGTTCAAAGTTGCATCTTTTAGGGTGCAAACGGGCATTAAAGGGTGCAAACAAGAACAAAAAGGTGCATTTTTGCACCCTTTTCATGTAGGGTTCAAGATTGCAGCCAAAAAGGTACTGCCAGTGTTGCATTTAAGGTGCAAACCTGTGTATGATCTGGGCTCTTTGTACTGTTCAGTTACAGTTGCTGGGTTCAATGTTGCAGCTCCATGATCGAGCATTGTAACTTTCTGACCTAAAAATCAGTGGGCGTAGTTCTCTAACTCCTTTTCCATCAAAGTCTTTCTTCTGCTTCTCTTGGCGTCTTTGAAGTTTCTTGTTGACATCATCATGATATGGCGAGTCATTCATCTTCATGGGTAGGTTACTTCTGAACTTTCTCCCCTGTAGTAGTTCAGCGGGCGATGGCAAACTATTGTCAATGGGTGTTGTCCGCAAACTCAGTAGGGCAAGTTGTGGGTCACTTCCAGACATCTTCACTTTCTTCAGCGTTGATTTGACTGTCTGGATTGCCCTTTCAACGAATCCATTACTCTGCGGACAATGTGGACTTGAAGTCACGTGTTCAATATTCCACTCTTCTAAATGACGTTACCCTTCCAATCGAAACAGTTATTCTACTTTGAATAAAATATACAAATTGAATGTAATTGTGGCTGCCTCTACTTAGAACAGTTTCCTGGTTTACGTACTTCAATGATACAAGTTTTGAGTCTATATTTGAATCGTAACGTTATTTAATACACAGTATTAGAATAAGATACACGAGCAGCGTTAATTCATTTCATGACATGTAGATAAGTAGGTATACGAGCAGGTATACGAATATGGTATACAATTAGGTACACGAGTAGCACACGAGTAGTACACGTCTGTCTCTCCCTCTCTTTCTTAATCATCTTTCTTACCTGGTAGTGTGCAAACGTATGATGGGCCCGCAAAACCTAAAGGTCGAAGTTCAAAGGTCTGTGGTACAAGGTCGATGACCTCCTTCATGGGGCCTTCGATATACCCACACGGTAGATCGGTGACTGACCTATTGGAAAGCCATCCGCTTGCTACTTTGTAGAGAAAAATATCATAGAGTAGCGTATATAGATTATTAGATAGGACCATGTGATTTCTCAATCAGGAGTTAGCAGATGTGTTTGGTTTGGGTTAAGAATATGCAACGTGAAACAACCAGATAACAAAGAAAATACAATATAAAAGAAAAGAAGAAACATTGGCATTTTTGAATACTTGAAGATGCTAAAATCATATACAAATGTGACTGAAGTAAACAAACTTGTTACTCTCATGTATGTCCTAATAAATCGAATTGCATAGATTAGTAAAAATTGCTTGTAAGATAATTATAAGTGTCTTTAATTTACTCTCCTAAAGAACAATACATTATCAGAATGATTTTATAGCTTTCCAGTGTCTTGCGCCTGTTTTTCATCGTTGACGGTGTTCAAAAAGAAATTCGTTATTTGTTTGTAATTTACCATGTTACCTTACTGTTATGTATTAGGCCTATGTATTTTCATGTAGAATGATTTGTTAAACTGCAGGATGCATTTCGAAGGCAGTTTTGTATAACTGAACCAACCCTGCAGTATAAAATAGTGAAAACAACATAAATAAACAAATAATTAAATAAATATAAATAGATATTTACCTCTCTTGCATAAATATGCCAATGTCTTTTTTTGCCAATATGGGAAGATATAACATTTTCTACAGTTTTTCTCCAAAGAGAAATATATCATTATAAGTCGTTTTTTACTCACCGGTATTCCCCACACAATAGCTATAAATCCAAAGTTATTTAAATTGCATCTTAATGATAAGTTAGTATTGTAGGGTAGGTATGTGGGGCCGTAAACCTTCTAAACAGTGAACAAAGGGGTGATTACCTGAATATTGGAAGCTTGAACAGGCAATAAACAAAGTCATCTGAATGATAAAGTTATGAGAAGAAAAAAATATGAAAACACGAGAGCCTCTCATTCATACGAAATTTGGCGAGATACTACATTCTATTTTTGTCTGTACATGTTCATTGTCACATTAATACGGTCAAAACGGATTTATTAAAAGAAGAATTTTGACGATAAATTTTATTCGAAACATGATTTCTAAACCTCATTTTGAAATTATCATTCCAAAAGATCTCATTTTTCCTGACCTTAGCCTCCTTAGCGTACGATCAGGTAATGTACAATATCCAAATTTTGATTGAATATTTAAATCAGTGCTTTGAAAGCGGTTTTGGAAAGAAAACATAATAGTACGAGATGACTTAAAAAAAAAATAAATACATCTTTCAGCGTAGGTACAGCTGGCAACATAATAATCTATAAACGTTTTCAAACAGCACTTCACAAAAACATTGAAATCAAATTTATGTAAATTTGTTGTCAAATACATTTACAATTTTGCCCTCATGTTCCCAATTTCTGGATACGCCACTGCAAAATTGACCCTTACCATATAGACCGCCATCTGTGAAACGTTCTGAAAGGGGAAAATCAACCAGGTATAGTTTCCAAGTTGGTCGAAGAACAGGAGTATAGTGTACTATTAATACATGGTTGGGAGTGCGTTGGTGCGATCTGGCAACACAAAGGTTTTTATCGTGGTGTATATATACGCACGAGGCGCAAGCCGAGTGTGTTTGACACCACGAAAAAAACCTGCGTGTTGCCAGATCACACTAACGCACTTTCATTCACAATATCTTTCTGCGTTCTGCCACGTCCACATTTCTCTCCTTGGTCAAGAGTGGCAAGTATATATTAATGCCTCAATGAAGTACCATGCCAGGGCCTGAGCCAAGAACTTTGGTATCTCCAGTCAAGTTTTATTAGTGACCGAATCACCTGACTGCAACACCAGCATTAAAGACTGATTTTTTTTTTAATAGAATGAAAACTACATTACATGCTTAAGTACTCTCCTTTATGGATGGATTTAAGTGAATTCATGCATATTTCAATAACTGATACCTACAGTAAAGTAAAAACCACAAAAAGTTCTCTTACAGGATACTTACCCCCTATGCTTTACTATTCTTGATTACATGATTCCAGGGAGGGAGTCACAGACATCTTGAAATTCGATGCAATGCAGCTAGAGCTCCCTCCATATGCAAGCATCAGGTAGAGAATCGCCCCCTTGAGGCCATGTCGAGGTCACATCAAAGGTTTATTATCTGTGAACCAATCCCATATCTTTTCAATGGAGGTTAACTCTACTGTTGCATGCCTTATCAATGTAAGGCCTTGAATAATTGGTAGGTTTTGAGAAACATAAATGTGTTATATTTGATATCTTTAAAAGGTGCTTTAGAAATGTCTGTTCCCTCGTGAGGTAATAAACCTGATCGAAAAATAAAATGTGTTGCAGTATTGTTTAAAACGGATCTGCTCGCTATAAAGACCGCTATTCATTTAGTCACCCGTATAACGGTCCTCATGAATAGCGATTATTATGACTAGCGGTCCTTATGACTAGCGAGGTACTTTGTCTATGGTTTGCTCGCTATTCATAAGGGCCGCCATTTATAAAGGACTGCTATTCATTTAGTCAACCGTTATGGATAACGGTCCTTATGGATAGCTGTCATCATGACTAGCGTTCCTTATGACTAGCGAGGTTACTTTCTTTACTTTCTTTTTCTTTTAACCGACAGGATTCGGTAACCTGGCATGATACTATTTCATCTTTAAAATAAAATCATAATCATGATAATAGTGACAAAATATAATAACTACCCCCGCCCCCCCAAAAAGAGAGATGTCAATAGAATTATTTTTGTTAATAAAGCTGTTTATAAAAACAGAGATAAATAAAATTTGTCCGTTTCTGCCCGTCTGGCCGTTGCCAAGGCGTTTATCGCACTTATCTCTAACTTTTACATGCGTTCTGACCGTTATTCATACATAATTAGACGTTAATAACATTCATCTATCCGTATCCACCCGTTTCTACCCTCAAGAGGACTGTCTTTGGCCTGAGATCAGGTGCTCATGTATTCGTTAAGTGAATGTTTCTTTGACGTTATAGCTGTTTTCTTGCCGGTTTCACCGTTCCATAGACGTATTGTGCATTCCGTGGCTGGAGGCGGACGAGTTGTCCGCCTGCCTAACAGCCATATTTATGCGCCTGTCACACGTTGCCGGATAAGGCAAACGCATGAGAAACGAAAGTCGATTTTTGGCATCCGTTGATATCCGTTAAAATAAGTCATGTCATGTCCTTTTATCCTTTGGATGGACGTCCCTAGTCAGGTGATTTCCGTCAATTTCTCGCAAGAAACGAATAGCGAGATCCGGCCCTTGTTTGATGGTTGTGCGTTTTCTCCTCTATGTTTACTGTACTTGGTCGTTTTCGACACGTTTCCATCCGCTATAGGCGTCCTGCAGGGTCCGTTGCTGCAAGAGATGGGACGGATGGAACGGGCATGTACAGCACATCAAACGCATACACATCGCATAGCTACAGGACGCCTGCAGGACGACTACCGGTCAGAACGCATGTAGTTACGGATGACAAACGGACAAGACGGCCATAAGTGATGATTGCAGCATATCTACATTATGCGTCACTCATTCGTTTCTCATGCGCTTGCACACGTTCCACTCTCCTGTATATACAATCGCCCCAGGTGCATTGTTTGTGCGTTTTATTCGGCCCCTGGACTGTGCATGTACGCTCCTGCAAAAATGGAAATTTACATTTTGTCCATCAGATTGACGATTTGAACGACGGATAAACAAAATACCGTCCGTTTCTTGTACGTTGGGCCGATCCGGCGACGTGTGACAGGGGCATTAAAGTCTAAAAATAAGTACGAGTCACTGAGAAAACGACAAAAAAGAAAAGAAAAAAAAATACCAATACCCAGGGGCGGATACAGGATTTTCAGAAGGGGGGGGGGGGGCGCATTTCAAAAAGGGGGCGCACACTGAGGAAGCCAAACGGCCATCTAGGGGGTCCGGGGGTATACTTTGTCAGACAAAACAGGGGGGGGGGGGCGCACGCCCCTTGCGCCCCCTCTGGATCCGCGCCTGATACCAACGAGATAATAAGATATAAGGAGGTCCATTGGCATAAATCGTTAACAGTGACCCTAAACCAAAGATAACCAGTGCATTTTGCACAAAACTACAGGGAAGCGATTTGGGAATGATTTATCATTATCGTTAGCGTTAAGGTGGGACACGCCCTTAACCATCATTTTCATTTAGAATTGCGGACAATTGTTTAGTATGACCAATATTCTTCGACAAGGATATTCTTTGAAATGTAAGCCATTGAATGTCATATTCTTAGTAAATTCCCTACCACAATCGGTTTTTGATACATCGTATCCGACTGCACTCTCTACAGAAGCTAAGGTCTAAAATAGCAGTGTTTTTCTCTATCCTATTGTGTAGTACCATCCGATGATGAAATAGTATCTGTAACCATATTTGTTTATTGTAAAGGGACCACAATTTCCTGCTGATTTTAATTCCCCATATATATTACATAAACATTTTAGGTTTTTGTTGTAATTCAATTGCTTACTTGTCAGTGGACTATTTATATTTTGTATCTCCATCTTGCTTATTAGAAGAAAAACAAAGAGAGAGAGGTTTGGAAGTTGAGTCACGGAGAAGGTTTGTCAAGACATTCTGTTGGCCAAAATGCTTTTGCATATTGACTTGGGAATTGGAAATGCCATAGAGCTAGGTCAGAATACCTAATAGGCCTACAATGAAATGAAGCAGTGGTAAAACAGAAGAAGCTGTGTATCTTATGCAGCTCCAAAACCCCTATCATACATGAATATTTTTGTGAAAATCTTTTTTGTGTGCAGGATATACATACTTTTTGATAGTCATACTTTTATATCAGTGGTATGAATTTTGGATAGCGCTGTATCTTTACAAAACACTCTAAATCTTCCTCTCTTTCTACACATTACATGTTTATATGCTTGTATGGGAGCTTTATTTTACCCCTAAGACATAAAGAACCTTCTTTTACATTTTATGGGAGAATTTTACATGTGCCAAATATATGTTTCTATATTTCACCAGAACTATGACTTTGTGCACAACTGTCCTCCTATTCAGAATAGCTTTTAGGGAAGAAATAAATGTATTTTGGTATCTTGAACTAGAACATTTCTATTTTTCTACCATGTTTTGTGAACATTGCATATACTTGATCATTATAGTTAAACGTGAGATCTGAAATGTGAATGATATATTTTGTCACATTCACACATTTACATTTTATGGAGCGTAATTACTGCAGAGTAAATTTACATTTTTGTGATGCATGTGCTTGTTTAAATTTTATGTCAGTGAATAATTTTATTATGGAAAGTAATGAAAAACAAACTGAAATCTTTGGTTTACTCACTGAGGTCATTTTATCATCATTATTTTCATTACTTTGACTACCATTGTGGATTATCACCATGATCATCATTACCGTAATTCTCATAATCATCATCATTATCATCATACCGGTAATCATCATCATCATCATCACTACAATTAACAACACCACCATCACGGCCATCATCATCCTATCATTGTCACCATCAGGAGCGGCAGCACTTTAACTTTACGTTCACGCCTGACTTGAAACTGAATGATAATCCTATCACATTTACGGATTGACCTAGAAAAAAGAGATATCTCGACTTTGGAAAATATACATGTACCTAATTCAGGTTTCCGGGATAATGCATCACTGAGCACGTTTGCATCTATTATTAGTCTTTCTTCTTGCTGAATTTTAGAAGAATCAGTAACATTTGCGGATCCAAAATATATGACAGGCAGAAATAAAAGAAAAAGATCGCCGGGGGGGGGGGGGGGGGGAGGGGGCACACACACATAATTTTGGCCATTTATTTCTTCTGGGTACCTAAGGTTTGCCAGATAGGGACGAGCCTTCCCGTTATACGCTAATGAGTAAGTAAATTCCAACATGTTTTAACTTACATGAAATAGGAGTGAGAAGAGAAGGATGTGTGTGTGTGTGTGTGTGGGGGGGGGGGGGGGGAGTACGTCACCCCACAATTTTGCCAGTTGAAGGCAGTTTACAATAATCAATAATTACTATCAATAATTTTGGAAATTTATCTGAACACGTGCATGTATCAAAATTTTACGAACTGGCTCCTACTCTAAGTGCTTTTCTTCGTGAGGATCTAATTAGAGATTATTTTTTATGGTAACCGTGGTAACCACGATATACATTTACAAATATTCTCATGGGATCAATAGTGCGTTGAATTTCAAATTGATGCATTCGCTTCCATGATTTCAATTATCGAAATTACTCCTAGATTTTCTTTTCAATTTTTCTTTAGAAACCAGGTAGGTAGTTATTTTTTATCAAAATGGTTTACTTGGACAAATTGGACCGATGAGAATATAGCTGATTATACCCATATCAATGTAACCGTGATGCGGAACATTTAGTAAAGATGAAATAGACATATTGTATGAATTTGTTAATTGGCTGTGTATTGCACTTAACAAAAATATTATAAGATCAAAAAGTAAGCCAGATTATGTTATAGACAGCAAGTTGAGTTTCTTCAGAAAACAAAATCGACCAGGTATTCACATCTCACATGTCTCAGTTATCTGGAGCGACAATTGTCTTTTTTGATTATTTGTAATCATTTCCTTATTTCAAAGAAAGGTATATCAATATACACAATATTAGAAAATCGAGATTAAAAGTTTGAATTCTGATCTTAAGAAAAAACAAACACAATATACAAACATACATAATATACAGATAATAAAGTTGACATTGATTGAGACATGAACATTACTAGGAAAGTCTGGAAATACGCCCTCTTTAGAAACATGGGTCACATTAATATTTTGTCCGATAACGATAATGACAATGAGATTTTTCATTAAAGGCACACCCTATAGGGCTGCCCAACTCAGACTCTAGCATAGTCACACGTAGACACATTACAGGACGGTTTACCTTTAATAGAAAATCTCGTTCCTGTTATCGGATATCGTTATGGGACTGTGACCCACGCTTTGCTGGAAAAAGAAAGGGAAAGGGAAAGTGATGAAAATGGGTAAGAAGTGATTGAAGCTTCCTGCGCCCTGTATTATAAAGAGTTGCGATTGATCCGGATTGATCGCAGACAAAATCTTGAATATTAAGTACATAGTTGCGATTGATATCAAGTAAGTTACAACCGATTTGAACCAATGAAGAAGTGACTCTGATTATATATTCCACCATATAATAGGCCTTCAGCACCAGTGACATTTCATTGATCCTATATTATACTGTACTATAATCCCCGTGGGTTAGAGTGAGGTTTAGAGTTAAGTAGTCGTATCTTCTTTTTTAATTCTATTCAGTATTTATTAAGTCAAAAACATGGAGAAAAAAAATAACATAGACTGGCAACACAAACAAAGTAATGATAAAAATATTGTTGGTTCAACGTACGTAATGGCAATAATGATAAGTTGAAGAAAATGAATGGAAATTGGGCATGTACTGGAAACGCCAAGAGGAAGGCTTGTTAAATCGCACACACCAAGAACATCTTGATTATTAAAAAAATTACAGTAAGAATGTGGCAAGTACCTAGTAATGAAAATATAGATTAAACTCAAAACTTAAAACATAAACACTTTATGAAAAACAGAACAAAACAAACAAGAAAAAATGGTCGTTTCTAATTAATCAATAATTGATTAATAGAAACTTTTTATATTGTCTTTCAAATATGCTCAGGTCCAAATCATTTTATAAAGTGGGACCGGGGTGTCGAATTTTATGTCTTGATCTATCATTTGAGAAGGTCTACCTGTGAAATTGATTAAACGACCTAGTATAGTGGCTGTGAATGTTAGAATTAATTGAGAACATGTTGATTAAATATGGTGATAAAGTTTTTGAGTGGTAGCGTTGCATAATCGAAGCAATTTGAATCTTTGTAATGTCTGGCAATTTAAGCGTACGGAATGATTTAAATAACTGAGAGGTTGATGCCTTATAGTCCGCTTTCATATAGATACGTATTGCCTTCTTTTGTAGTATAATTAGTTTTTGTAAATGGCAAGAATACATGTTACCCTAGATTAAATTACACTAAGAGAAATATGACAAAATATAAGTATTATAAAGAGTAAACAATATATAACTAGGTAATTCATATTTCAATCGATTTAAAATTCCAATAAGACGTGATATCTTGACACAGACTGAACTAATGTGATCATTCCAACTTAAGTTAGTGTTTAAAATGACACCTAGAATTTTTTTTGAATCATAAAATTTCAAAGGGGTTGAGTCTATTTTAAGAGATAAGTCAGTATAACTGTATTGCACAAGGTATTCAAGGAAAGTCTATTGCACTTAAACCAGGCAGATATTTGGGCAAGACTCATATTAAAGGTTTCAATTAAAATGCTAATAATATCATTTGAGGCAAGAAGTGACGTATCATAGGCATATAAAATGAAATGAGGTTCATGGCAAGAGTTTACAATGTCATTAACATAAATAAAAAATAATAAGGGCCCTAATATTGAGCCTCGAGGGACAACCGTATTTATTTTCCTGAAAGACGAATTGACATTATTGTAGATAGTAAACTGTTCTCTATGTAGTAAATATGATTTAAACCAATTAAAAGACACCCATCTAACACCATAATATTGCACCTTTTGTAATGACATCATGAGAAAGGGAGTCGAAAGCTAGAGAGATCCATAGAAACACCTATGACTTCTTTAATTGCGTTGAGCTTTTTATTTATTCAATCATGAATTTCAATAACTGCCATGTCTGTAGAGTAATTTTCGCGGAAAGCGTATTGACTACGATATGATACACTAAAGGAAAAAAGAAACTTATAAAAGTTAAAGAGATCACCAAATTAAATTCTCTGCATGGAAATGTACCAAATTTGGATATAATGTTGATTCAATGCATGGCTTTAAATGACAGTCAATAACAAAAAGTTTTCTTCAATGCCACAAAAGAAATGTGCACTGAAACAAAGGACTCTCTAATCCCAAAGTCACAAAGATAAACTGCAGTCTTGTACACCATATGCATGTCAATGAATGAAACAAAAGAATTTCAAAAGGGATTTGCACCCCTCGAGCAAGAGGATATTGATGTTCTGCCATGGTTCGCCCGTTCACCAGACCTTTCCCCAATTGAACATCTCTGGGAAGAGCTTGGTCGACGTGTGTCAAGGCGTGACAATCAACCCATCAATAGGGAGACGCTCATTGCAGCACTGCAAGAGGAATGGAACAATGTTCCCCAGGCTACCATCGCGAATCTGATCGGAAGCATGCGAAGACGGTGTACAGCTTGCCAGCAAGCTAGAGGTGGACATACTGGCTATTAATCTGTTTGGATATGAACTTGCAAATCCCTTTTGAAATTCTTTTGTTTCATTCATTGACATGCATATGGTGTACAAGGCTGCAGTTTGTCTTTGTGACTTGGGGATTAGAGAGTCCTTTGCTTCAGTGCACATTTCTTTTGTGGCATTGAAGAAAACTTTTTGTTATTGACTGTCATTTAAAGCCATGCATTGAATCAACATTATATCCAAATTTGGTACATTTCCATGCAGAGAATTTAATTTGGTGATCTCTTGAACTTTTATAAGTTTCTTTTTTCCTTTAGTGTATATACATTATGTTGCAGTAAAAAACTATACAGTCTATTAAAAACTAATTTCCCTATTTTTTTTTCTTAAAGCATGGGAAAATTTATATTGGGCGGTAGTTGGTAAATAGAACAACTTTGGCTATTTCCATTTTTGAGGGTAAAAGAAGAGTTAAAATGTGTAAAAAGGGGTCCGACCATAAAGGGTAAAATGTGTTTTACAACAATGTCATCAAATCCAATACTTTTACCAGGTTAAAGCGATTTACCAATAACTTCCTCCTTTGCGACTGGTTTAAACACAAAGTATGTGAGAGTGGCTTATTCAAGTGAAAACGAATTAAAATTTCCACCTTATAAAATTTATACTAATATCTGATCGATATTAACAAAATATTTTTTTTTTTCGCAATTTCACAAGGATCTCTAATATGAGAACCATTGCATACAGAGTAATTTTCTTTATCAATCGGTTTTGTTTTCCTAAAACACTGTTTATAACTTTCCACGTTTTGTTAGAATTATTTTTTTATAGATTCAAACTTTTTAAAATAATAATGCTTCTTCTCTCGATGAAAACACGAATTAACTTTATTACGAAGTCGTTTATATTTGTCATGATTAAGTTTAAGAATGCCCTATAATATCGATTTTTCTTTGTTATATGTTTCGCGTGTTCCCGGTGTATGTGGGCTGGCCATGGCATAGGTTCGGCAACGCTACACACGACATTCGCACATACTGCGCAAGAATTGTTTACGGTTCCATTATCGTGACTGTAAAAGTGACATTGACTTTGTTAAATCTACGGGCTATTTAGCCACCCAATAAATTACCAGGAACAAATTCAGTATAATTGGTATGTCTTTATTATAATTACATAAAATACTTCTGGAAGTTATATAATTCTAAAGTATATACTTAATGAGTTTCTCAATGAAATAAAACATAATTATGGAAACATCAGACAGTTCATTACAGTTCAAAGTCTATCAATGGATGAATTGAAGAAGAAAACGTATTACATAACATGATGCTGGGAAAGATGGTCTGTCGAAGGACGACTAACTAAAGGAAATATGTCGCGACGACACCCGGTGTAGACTACCAGTGTCCAGACGTGAAGAAATGGGAAGGAAGACCTCTCGGTGAGAAATGAGCTGTCTAAACCGTTACCCTGAAGATATGTCTCTGTCTAGACCCGAAGTCGCTTGAAGGGACGTGATCATGATGGTGAACAGGACCGTGAAGAAGTGATAACCATGAATATGGCCCTGCCCAGTTCCATGACATCGACGATACTGACAACGAAGGGGACGACCATGGGGACGACCCTGGAGTAACCGCCGTAATTCGGCCTTGAGGAGAGAGAACCTCAACCTGGCACTGAAACGGCTGCTGCTGGCTGCCCCTATAGTGCTGGCTGCTAACAGTAAAGCTGCGGCGGCTGCTGGCCGCGCCTACTCATGCCGGCTGTAAAACCTGCTGCAGAGACAGAACCCTCAATATGGTCCTACTCGTCTGGCAACTAAATCAAGACTGCCCTGAGCCTTGCTACCTTGCTTACACACCCAGTGAAAGTATTCAAATGGTACAAAGTACAATAGACACAACAGCTGTCCATAAAGACTATACACATTCCAAACCTATAGATTGCCTGGCTAGGCTATTAGGAAATAATACAGGTTGTTTGCTTGCCTGGTTATACTAAACAAAGGCTACAACTATGCTCACTCTGCACATCAAAGAAAGCAATCTGAGGATGACTTCAGTCCATCAGATTGCCTATTAACAAAACCCCTACTGTATTATGTACTAATTTTCCACACCTGGGATAAAATTCTTACAATGGCCCCCCGTTTTCAAGAAAATATTTCATATTTTCTGCAAAAATATGAAAGAATTTTATACTATCTAAAACAAAAGTAAACTATCAATGTACCAATTTTAAAACCAGGAACCATAATATAAGGATTAATTTAAGTGTCTCGTCTGTTCTATTTTTTTTTTTTACAAAAAACAAAAAACAACGTATCATTAAAACTACTTTGAGTTTTAATACTTGTTTCTTACTTCAAAAACATAGGGGAAAAGATATTCTGGGTTTTATACCTCACACTTCACTTCTACTAAGAAAATCTGCTCCGACATTCTCGGATCCACGAATCGCCTCGATTCGGAAGCGAAACGGTTGTAGGGAGAGAGCCCACCTCATGACCCTACTGTTGATGCATTTAGTGCGGTTAAGGTATAGGAGGGGCTGGTGATCAGTCTCAAGGATGAACTCCTTTCCCTCGAGGTACACCTGAAACTTACTGATTCCCCACACCAATGCCAAACACTCGCGTTCGATCGTGGAATATGCCTCTTCTCTCGGTAGGAGTTTCCGACTCGCATAAACCACGGGGTGTTTCTCTCCATTGTGTTCTTGGAGGAGAACAGCACCGAGTCCTGTAGCCGATGCGTCTGTTCGGACAATGAACTTTTCCTGTACATCAGGAAGACGTAGGATAGGGCTCTGGACAAGGCTTTCCTTCAAAGACTTGAAGGCTGCTTCTTCATTCTCACTCCACTTAATTTGGTTAGGTTCTCGATTTCTTGTCTTGTCCGTCAGTGGTGATGCAATAGTTGCGAAATTAGGGATGAACCTTCTGTAATAACTAGCCAGTCCGATGAAAGCACGCAGCTGCTTCTTCGTCTGTGGTCTAGCTGCACTCTGGATCTTCTCAACCTTGTTCACCATAGGCTGCATCTTGCCTGCTTGGATCACATGGCCCAAGAACTCCACGTGCTTGCCTCCTAAGTGACACTTACTGGGGCGCGCTGTCAAACCAGCTGCACGCAGTCTCTGAAGCAACTCGTTCAGGATAGCAAGATGTTCCTCCCACGTGGCTGTGTGGACGAGGATGTCATCCAAGTAATTTGTGATGTGCTTCATTCCTGTCAGCAATGACCGCATCACTCTGCTAAATGTGGCAGGCGCGTTAACTAATCCGAATGGCATAACTCGGAAATGATACAAGCCACTACAAGTTTGAAAAGCAGTCTTCTTCTTAGATTCTTCTGACAGAGGAATCTGCCAGTATCCTTTACTGAGATCTATCTTAGAAAAGTAATGGGACCCAGACAAACCCGCAAAAATCTCATCAGTATTGGGAAGAGGTTCAGCATCAAAGACTGTGATGCGGTTCAACCGTCTGAAGTCTATACAAAAGCGATTGGTGCCATCTGGCTTCTTCACTATGACTATTGGAGATGAGTATGGAGAGTTTGACTTCTCAATAACCCCCATTTCGACCATCGTATCTACTTCCTCCTTGATAACATCACGAAGAGCATGAGGGACCGGATAAGGCTTCTGTCTAACCGGATCATCAGAAGTCAGCCGGATCGAGTGGGTACCTAAGTGTGTCTTGCCTGGAACATCTGTCATTACATCTTGGTAGTGACTAAGCATGCACTGTACCTGTCCTTTCTGTTGGGCTGATAACTCCGGACCCAGTTTGACATCTTCCATGGTCTCCTGCGCTTCCAAGACTGGAACATGCACCTTCATGTTACCTGGAATTGAAGAACTTTCACCTTCATTACTGTCATCTCCCTCAATGATTGAAGCAAGGGCGACCACCTCGAGAACTCCAGCGCTAAAAGATTTGTCCTCTTCACTTGATGACTGAGAGATCACGTCTTTGTCTACTCGATCAATGTATCTCTTCAAGAGATTTGCATGAAATGTTTTAGACTTTCCATGTACATCTACCCTATAATCAAGATCACTGAGCTTGTACACAACCTTAAATGGACCTTTCCATTGTAGGAGCAGCTTGTTGTGATCTGTTGGAAGGAGGATCAAGACCTTGTCTCCAGGGGCAAACTTCCTCGGCCTACTCTTTGCGTTGTAGTACCCTACATTGCGTGACGTAGCCTTCCGCAACTCTTCCTGTGCGGCTTCCATGGTAGTCTCGAGCCTCTCTTTCAAGTCGACAATATATTGGTATGTCGTCTTCAACTCGGCATCTTGAGGCTTACCACTCCACAGTTCCCTGAGAATCTCTAACGGTCCTCTAACTTGCCTCCCATAAAGCAGCTCAAAGGGCGAGAAACGAAGTGAAGCTTGGGGTGCTGACCTGTATGCAAACATAACTGGTGCTAGGTAGCGATCCCAATCACTTGGCCGATCCGCACAAACCCTCTTGAGAATCTGCTTAAGAGTCTGGTTGAATCTCTCAACCAGCCCGTTACAAGCGGGGTGATAAGGTGTAGTAGTTAATTGTTTAATTGACAATAACCTGCCTACCTCCCTCATCATTTCAGAAGTAAACTGAGTACCACGGTCTGATAGGATCTCTTGTGGTACTCCCACTCGACAGAATACTTCTACCAATGCCTCGGCTACCGTAGCCGTGTCAATGTTTGGTAATGCCACCGCCTCAGGATATCTCGTTGCATAATCCACGATGGTAAGAACGTACATATTCTTCCTAGCAGTAACTGGCTTAATGGGGCCTATCAAATCAACAGCGACCCTAAGAGATGGGGTGTCAATAACTGGCATCTTACCAAGAGGCGCCCTAGGAATCCTTCCTTTTGACACAGTCCTCTGACATATGTCACAAGAACGACAATACCGAACAACATCAGCTTGCACTCCAGGCCAATAAAAATTAGCTGAAATCTTCTCTTTGACCTTCTGAACACCTTGATGACCACCTAGAATGCCCTCATGAGCAAGCTTTAACACTGACTGCCTATATGGTTTGGGAACTACTAATTGCCTAACTGAATTTGCACTTAAAACAGACTTTGGCTTATACACTCTATATAGCAATCCCTGATCCATAACAAAGTACGAGTTCTGTCTCTCATCATCAGTTACACTATCACAAGCTAACTCTCTAGCCCTCTTAAGAGTAGGATCACTCTTCTGAGCCTCTTTTATATCTTCCGATGATACATCAGGAATAGCTGATGGAACTATAAGGGGACGTGGGGGACGACGAGCCTGCGCCGTCTGGGCTCTAGTCTGAACTGCCATACCCACATTCTCCTGTACCCCATTCTCAACACTACCTGGCTTCCAATTTGGAAGAGGATTTTCCATTGGTCGAACATTCTCAATGTTGCCAAGGATCACATCAAACACTGGGGATTCCACGCACAAGGCCTCTGCAGTACCAACAAACAATGGCGAGTTAATACTCACTCGAGCCGTGGGAAACTTACGCACTGTCCCATCAATTAACACACACTGTATATATCGACCTGTGAACTGTTGTGGTTCCACCAATGATTTCTTCACAACTATGCCTGAACACCCTGTATCACGGAGGATACTAACATCATGGGATCCTATTTTACCATCAACAATTGGAAGTTGGTCACGCCATCTCCTTTGACATGCGGCACACATAATAGGAATGTCCCTAGCCTTATCGATCTGCATATCTACCTTGGAGGATGTCACACTAAAGGTGGGGAAAGTCAATAACAACATGCCAATCTCATTAGTGTCGGAAGATACACTACAATTACAAGTAGGGCATGAGCCTTCTGATTGTTTCACACTCTCCGACTTTTCCTTTCCACCCTCTTTGGACCTGGATCTACTCCTACGCTGCCGACGCCTGCCGGGTGGACTAGCATCCTTCACACCACTCAGACTAGCTGCTTGAAGCCTAACTCTACATTTTGATGCAAGATGTCCCATCTTATTGCATACATAACAAGGACCCACCTGCCTACGGGCTGTAGGTGAACCTTTTGGTTCATTTCTACTTTTACTCTCATGATTTGGATTGAGAGGAGATGCACTAGACTGGGCTCTAGATTTACGACTATCTTGGAGGTTCTTTTTTGGAACTCCAAAATGACCACCATGAGCTTCTACATACATGTCAGCCAAGTTTCCCATCTCACTTATAGTTTTGGGCTTTCTCTCTTTAAGGAACAATGCCAATGCTTGGCCTCCCTTTTCAATTAATTGTTGTCTAAGGAGCATATCGACCAAACCATCGAAAGAACGCTCACACTCGGACAACTCAATCCATCTCTCTAAATAATGGTCTAATCTAACCACAAACTGACTAGGAGTCTCTCCTGACTCTGGATTCGAAAATCTGAACTTCTTACGGAAATCATCTGCAGTAAGTTCAAATCTCTTAAGCAATGCATCCTTGAGTGATGTATAGTCCTTAACCTTATCACTCGGAAGCCTGGAAAACACATCTAGTGCCTTACCCTGTAAAAGTGCGCTAAGACTAATGGCCCAAGTAGAATGAGGCCAACCTTGGTTCTCAGCATAACGCTCAAATCTATTCAAATATGCGTCCATACTATCCTTTCCTTCATTGAATGGAGGGAGTTTAGGGGATGGGGCCAAAAAACGACGGTCACCTACATTCTCATTACCATTTTGCTCTTGCTCCTTCTGGAGACGAGCCATCTCTAATTTCTTTTCCCATAACTCTATCTCTTGTTGTCTATCTTCCCTAGCTGCCTTACGTTCATCTCTGGCTAACTTCTCTCTTTTCTCTACAAAAGCTACCAGAGCTTCACCTGAATATCCTAACTCTTTCCCTAAATCAAACAATTTAGTATCCATTTTAATAATTTATCAAATTATACGCAACCTGTTAAAAGAAATCAATTGTATCTTTGTACCAGTTTCTGGGTGTGTAGCTATGGCCTTACAATTACCTCAACTCACCGAGGTCCCTATATGCTTGCTTACTTCGCTCGCTTGCTTTGCTTGCCAATCCTGACTGCGACCCTGCATCAACCTGTCAGTGCCTCGGCAAACGGTCCTATCTCCTTTACAGAAGTGGCCACACTACTTTCCTGAAATGGAATGACAAAGAGAAGCAGTAAACATGTATTCCTGCAATGATCAACAATTGACAGTCTCAATATGATTCTCCCACAAAATAAGTATGAGTGCTATAAGGAAGTTTCACTTTATTCCTAACGATTTAACAGATTTGCGAGGGTCCCTGCAAAATATTGGAATTGTTACAGCTAAATATTCTCCCGGACAAGCCCCCATAAATGTAAAAGTGACATTGACTTTGTTAAATCTACGGGCTATTTAGCCACCCAATAAATTACCAGGAACAAATTCAGTATAATTGGTATGTCTTTATTATAATTACATAAAATACTTCTGGAAGTTATATAATTCTAAAGTATATACTTAATGAGTTTCTCAATGAAATAAAACATAATTATGGAAACATCAGACAGTTCATTACAGTTCAAAGTCTATCAATGGATGAATTGAAGAAGAAAACGTATTACATAACATGATGCTGGGAAAGATGGTCTGTCGAAGGACGACTAACTAAAGGAAATATGTCGCGACGACACCCGGTGTAGACTACCAGTGTCCAGACGTGAAGAAATGGGAAGGAAGACCTCTCGGTGAGAAATGAGCTGTCTAAACCGTTACCCTGAAGATATGTCTCTGTCTAGACCCGAAGTCGCTTGAAGGGACGTGATCATGATGGTGAACAGGACCGTGAAGAAGTGATAACCATGAATATGGCCCTGCCCAGTTCCATGACATCGACGATACTGACAACGAAGGGGACGACCATGGGGACGACCCTGGAGTAACCGCCGTAATTCGGCCTTGAGGAGAGAGAACCTCAACCTGGCACTGAAACGGCTGCTGCTGGCTGCCCCTATAGTGCTGGCTGCTAACAGTAAAGCTGCGGCGGCTGCTGGCCGCGCCTACTCATGCCGGCTGTAAAACCTGCTGCAGAGACAGAACCCTCAATATGGTCCTACTCGTCTGGCAACTAAATCAAGACTGCCCTGAGCCTTGCTACCTTGCTTACACACCCAGTGAAAGTATTCAAATGGTACAAAGTACAATAGACACAACAGCTGTCCATAAAGACTATACACATTCCAAACCTATAGATTGCCTGGCTAGGCTATTAGGAAATAATACAGGTTGTTTGCTTGCCTGGTTATACTAAACAAAGGCTACAACTATGCTCACTCTGCACATCAAAGAAAGCAATCTGAGGATGACTTCAGTCCATCAGATTGCCTATTAACAAAACCCCTACTGTATTATGTACTAATTTTCCACACCTGGGATAAAATTCTTACAATGGCCCCCGTTTTCAAGAAAATATTTCATATTTTCTGCAAAAATATGAAAGAATTTTATACTATCTAAAACAAAAGTAAACTATCGATGTACCAATTTTAAAACCAGGAACCATAATATAAGGATTAATTTAAGTGTCTCGTCTGTTCTATTTTTTTTTTTACAAAAAACAAAAAACAACGTATCATTAAAACTACTTTGAGTTTTAATACTTGTTTCTTACTTCAAAAACATAGGGGAAAAGATATTCTGGGTTTTATACCTCACACTTCACTTCTACTAAGAAAATCTGCTCCGACATTCTCGGATCCACGAATCGCCTCGATTCGGAAGCGAAACGGTTGTAGGGAGAGAGCCCACCTCATGACCCTACTGTTGATGCATTTAGTGCGGTTAAGGTATAGGAGGGGCTGGTGATCAGTCTCAAGGATGAACTCCTTTCCCTCGAGGTACACCTGAAACTTACTGATTCCCCACACCAATGCCAAACACTCGCGTTCGATCGTGGAATATGCCTCTTCTCTCGGTAGGAGTTTCCGACTCGCATAAACCACGGGGTGTTTCTCTCCATTGTGTTCTTGGAGGAGAACAGCACCGAGTCCTGTAGCCGATGCGTCTGTTCGGACAATGAACTTTTCCTGTACATCAGGAAGACGTAGGATAGGGCTCTGGACAAGGCTTTCCTTCAAAGACTTGAAGGCTGCTTCTTCATTCTCACTCCACTTAATTTGGTTAGGTTCTCGATTTCTTGTCTTGTCCGTCAGTGGTGATGCAATAGTTGCGAAATTAGGGATGAACCTTCTGTAATAACTAGCCAGTCCGATGAAAGCACGCAGCTGCTTCTTCGTCTGTGGTCTAGCTGCACTCTGGATCTTCTCAACCTTGTTCACCATAGGCTGCATCTTGCCTTCTTGGATCACATGGCCCAAGAACTCCACGTGCTTGCCTCCTAAGTGACACTTACTGGGGCGCGCTGTCAAACCAGCTGCACGCAGTCTCTGAAGCAACTCGTTCAGGATAGCAAGATGTTCCTCCCACGTGGCTGTGTGGACGAGGATGTCATCCAAGTAATTTGTGATGTGCTTCATTCCTGTCAGCAATGACCGCATCACTCTGCTAAATGTGGCAGGCGCGTTAACTAATCCGAATGGCATAACTCGGAAATGATACAAGCCACTACAAGTTTGAAAAGCAGTCTTCTTCTTAGATTCTTCTGACAGAGGAATCTGCCAGTATCCTTTACTGAGATCTATCTTAGAAAAGTAATGGGACCCAGACAAACCCGCAAAAATCTCATCAGTATTGGGAAGAGGTTCAGCATCAAAGACTGTGATGCGGTTCAACCGTCTGAAGTCTATACAAAAGCGATTGGTGCCATCTGGCTTCTTCACTATGACTATTGGAGATGAGTATGGAGAGTTTGACTTCTCAATAACCCCCATTTCGACCATCGTATCTACTTCCTCCTTGATAACATCACGAAGAGCATGAGGGACCGGATAAGGCTTCTGTCTAACCGGATCATCAGAAGTCAGCCGGATCGAGTGGGTACCTAAGTGTGTCTTGCCTGGAACATCTGTCATTACATCTTGGTAGTGACTAAGCATGCACTGTACCTGTCCTTTCTGTTGGGCTGATAACTCCGGACCCAGTTTGACATCTTCCATGGTCTCCTGCGCTTCCAAGACTGGAACATGCACCTTCATGTTACCTGGAATTGAAGAACTTTCACCTTCATTACTGTCATCTCCCTCAATGATTGAAGCAAGGGCGACCACCTCGAGAACTCCAGCGCTAATAGATTTGTCCTCTTCACTTGATGACTGAGAGATCACGTCTTTGTCTACTCGATCAATGTATCTCTTCAAGAGATTTGCATGAAATGTTTTAGACTTTCCATGTACATCTACCCTATAATCAAGATCACTGAGCTTGTACACAACCTTAAATGGACCTTTCCATTGTAGGAGCAGCTTGTTGTGATCTGTTGGAAGGAGGATCAAGACCTTGTCTCCAGGGGCAAACTTCCTCGGCCTACTCTTTGCGTTGTAGTAGCCTACATTGCGTGACGTAGCCTTCCGCAACTCTTCCTGTGCGGCTTCCATGGTAGTCTCGAGCCTCTCTTTCAAGTCGACAATATATTGGTATGTCGTCTTCAACTCGGCATCTTGAGGCTTACCACTCCACAGTTCCCTGAGAATCTCTAACGGTCCTCTAACTTGCCTCCCATAAAGCAGCTCAAAGGGCGAGAAACGAAGTGAAGCTTGGGGTGCTGACCTGTATGCAAACATAACTGGTGCTAGGTAGCGATCCCAATCACTTGGCCGATCCGCACAAACCCTCTTGAGAATCTGCTTAAGAGTCTGGTTGAATCTCTCAACCAGCCCGTTACAAGCGGGGTGATAAGGTGTAGTAGTTAATTGTTTAATTGACAATAACCTGCCTACCTCCCTCATCATTTCAGAAGTAAACTGAGTACCACGGTCTGATAGGATCTCTTGTGGTACTCCCACTCGACAGAATACTTCTACCAATGCCTCGGCTACCGTAGCCGTGTCAATGTTTGGTAATGCCACCGCCTCAGGATATCTCGTTGCATAATCCACGACGGTAAGAACGTACATATTCTTCCTAGCAGTAACTGGCTTAATGGGGCCTATCAAATCAACAGCGACCCTAAGAGATGGGGTGTCAATAACTGGCATCTTACCAAGAGGCGCCCTAGGAATCCTTCCTTTTGACACAGTCCTCTGACATATGTCACAAGAACGACAATACCGAACAACATCAGCTTGCACTCCAGGCCAATAAAAATTAGCTGAAATCTTCTCTTTGACCTTCTGAACACCTTGATGACCACCTAGAATGCCCTCATGAGCAAGCTTTAGCACTGACTGCCTATATGGTTTGGGAACTACTAATTGCCTAACTGAATTTGCACTTAAAACAGACTTTGGCTTATACACTCTATATAGCAATCCCTGATCCATAACAAAGTACGAGTTCTGTCTCTCATCATCAGTTACACTATCACAAGCTAACTCTCTAGCCCTCTTAAGAGTAGGATCACTCTTCTGAGCCTCTTTTATATCTTCCGATGATACATCAGGAATAGCTGATGGAACTATAAGGGGACGTGGGGGACGACGAGCCTGCGCCGTCTGGGCTCTAGTCTGAACTGCCATACCCACATTCTCCTGTACCCCATTCTCAACACTACCTGGCTTCCAATTTGGAAGAGGATTTTCCATTGGTCGAACATTCTCAATGTTGCCAAGGATCACATCAAACACTGGGGATTCCACGCACAAGGCCTCTGCAGTACCAACAAACAATGGCGAGTTAATACTCACTCGAGCCGTGGGAAACCTACGCACTGTCCCATCGATTAACACACACTGTATATATCGACCTGTGAACTGTTGTGGTTCCACCAATGATTTCTTCACAACTATGCCTGAACACCCTGTATCACGGAGGATACTAACATCATGGGATCCTATTTTACCATCAACAATTGGAAGTTGGTCACGCCATCTCCTTTGACATGCGGCACACATAATAGGAATGTCCCTAGCCTTATCGATCTGCATATCTACCCTGGAGGATGTCTCACTAAAGGTGGGGAAAGTCAATAACAACATGCCAATCTCATTAGTGTCGGAAGATACACTACAATTACAAGTAGGGCATGAGCCTTCTGATTGTTTCACACTCTCTGACTTTTCCTTTCCACCCTCTTTGGACCTGGATCTACTCCTACGCTGCCGACGCCTGCCGGGTGGACTAGCATCCTTCACACCACTCAGACTAGCTGCTTGAAGCCTAACTCTACATTTTGATGCAAGATGTCCCATCTTATTGCATACATAACAAGGACCCACCTGCCTACGGGCTGTAGGTGAACCTTTTGGTTCATTTCTACTTTTACTCTCATGATTTGGATTGAGAGGAGATGCACTAGACTGGGCTCTAGATTTACGACTATCTTGGAGGTTCTTTTTTGGAACTCCAAAATGACCACCATGAGCTTCTACATACATGTCAGCCATGTTTCCCATCTCACTTATAGTTTTGGGCTTTCTCTCTTTAAGGAACAATGCCAATGCTTGGCCTCCCTTTTCAATTAATTGTTGTTTAAGGAGCATATCGACCAAACCATCGAAAGAACGCTCACACTCGGACAACTCAATCCATCTCTCTAAATAATGGTCTAATCTAACCACAAACTGACTAGGAGTCTCTCCTGACTCTGGATTCGAAAATCTGAACTTCTTACGGAAATCATCTGCAGTAAGTTCAAATCTCTTAAGCAATGCATCCTTGAGTGATGTATAGTCCTTAACCTTATCACTCGGAAGCCTGGAAAACACATCTAGTGCCTTACCCTGTAAAAGTGCGCTAAGACTAATGGCCCAAGTAGAATGAGGCCAACCTTGGTTCTCAGCATAACGCTCAAATCTATTCAAATATGCGTCCATACTATCCTTTCCTTCATTGAATGGAGGGAGTTTAGGGGATGGGGCCAAAAAACGACGGTCACCTACATTCTCATTACCATTTTGCTCTTGCTCCTTCTGGAGACGAGCCATCTCTAATTTCTTTTCCCATAACTCTATCTCTTGTTGTCTATCTTCCCTAGCTGCCTTACGTTCATCTCTGGCTAACTTCTCTCTTTTCTCTACAAAAGCTACCAGAGCTTCACCTGAATATCCTAACTCTTTCCCTAAATCAAACAATTTAGTATCCATTTTAATAATTTATCAAATTATACGCAACCTGTTAAAAGAAATCAATTGTATCTTTGTACCAGTTTCTGGGTGTGTAGCTATGGCCTTACAATTACCTCAACTCACCGAGGTCCCTATATGCTTGCTTACTTCGCTCGCTTGCTTTGCTTGCCAATCCTGACTGCGACCCTGCATCAACCTGTCAGTGCCTCGGCAAACGGTCCTATCTCCTTTACAGAAGTGGCCACACTACTTTCCTGAAATGGAATGACAAAGAGAAGCAGTAAACATGTATTCCTGCAATGATCAACAATTGACAGTCTCAATATGATTCTCCCACAAAATAAGTATGAGTGCTATAAGGAAGTTTCACTTTATTCCTAACGATTTAACAGATTTGCGAGGGTCCCTGCAAAATATTGGAATTGTTACAGCTAAATATTCTCCCGGACAAGCCCCCATAAATGTAAAAGTGACATTGACTTTGTTAAATCTACGGGCTATTTAGCCACCCAATAAATTACCAGGAACAAATTCAGTATAATTGGTATGTCTTTATTATAATTACATAAAATACTTCTGGAAGTTATATAATTCTAAAGTATATACTTAATGAGTTTCTCAATGAAATAAAACATAATTATGGAAACATCAGACAGTTCATTACAGTTCAAAGTCTATCAATGGATGAATTGAAGAAGAAAACGTATTACATAACATGATGCTGGGAAAGATGGTCTGTCGAAGGACGACTAACTAAAGGAAATATGTCGCGACGACACCCGGTGTAGACTACCAGTGTCCAGACGTGAAGAAATGGGAAGGAAGACCTCTCGGTGAGAAATGAGCTGTCTAAACCGTTACCCTGAAGATATGTCTCTGTCTAGACCCGAAGTCGCTTGAAGGGACGTGATCATGATGGTGAACAGGACCGTGAAGAAGTGATAACCATGAATATGGCCCTGCCCAGTTCCATGACATCGACGATACTGACAACGAAGGGGACGACCATGGGGACGACCCTGGAGTAACCGCCGTAATTCGGCCTTGAGGAGAGAGAACCTCAACCTGGCACTGAAACGGCTGCTGCTGGCTGCCCCTATAGTGCTGGCTGCTAACAGTAAAGCTGCGGCGGCTGCTGGCCGCGCCTACTCATGCCGGCTGTAAAACCTGCTGCAGAGACAGAACCCTCAATATGGTCCTACTCGTCTGGCAACTAAATCAAGACTGCCCTGAGCCTTGCTACCTTGCTTACACACCCAGTGAAAGTATTCAAATGGTACAAAGTACAATAGACACAACAGCTGTCCATAAAGACTATACACATTCCAAACCTATAGATTGCCTGGCTAGGCTATTAGGAAATAATACAGGTTGTTTGCTTGCCTGGTTATACTAAACAAAGGCTACAACTATGCTCACTCTGCACATCAAAGAAAGCAATCTGAGGATGACTTCAGTCCATCAGATTGCCTATTAACAAAACCCCTACTGTATTATGTACTAATTTTCCACACCTGGGATAAAATTCTTACAGTGACACATTGTGAGAAAACCTCTCCGAAGGTTGGTCTTCGCCATTTTTCAACATTCGCATCCCATCACGATAATGGCATTGTACGCGTGCCCCGTGAAAACCCACTTTGTAGTTCAAAGCCATGACAGTATCTGAGAGTCATACAGTATATATGACAGTCAGACATTATACAAAGACCACTTTTCGGTAGGGGGCTAACAGAAACAGGGGCGTATCCAGGATTTCGTATAAAAAAAAAGGGGGGGGGGACACAATTCAGATTCTTTTTAAAAAGTAGCACGTGGGGGGGGGGGGGGGGGGAGGCACGGGCAGATTGTGCCCCCTACCAAATATCTGCATTTGCCTTCTAAAAGAACAAAAAACTCCCTTCAGTTATTAAAATTCTGCCCTCATTTCCATTAAAGTCTTTACAACCCTTTTATTCACCAACCCACAATTATATTCTGTGTTTTTGGTACGAGCAGTAAGCATGCCATTGATGTTCCATATGCAATTAGGCCAGTACCACCACCCTCCTCCGCACACATCTGCACAATACATGTACTTTCCGCTCAGCTCTGGTGAAGTGTAGTTTATATTATCCTGTCCTGGTGCGGCGAACACACCAGGCCTACTCATCGGTCGCATGCGTCTACTCCATTCAGTGTGGCTGCTCTTGGCATGGTAGAAAGCTCCCGAAAAACTATACCAATAATGACGAAAATAAAAGAGATATCATTTAGATTTGTTTATTTTATCTGATTGATATAGATGTATACAGTGTCCGTCAATAAAAAGGAAATCCATATTCAAGCCCGAATATCTAAAAAAACAAAGTGAAATTGCTGACATGTGTCAAAATGATATAATAGTTCATAATGTCTTCGTTTAGACAGGCCGCTCATCAAAATGCGATCATTGATGGCTTAGCACTGGCCATTTCTAAAAGGTATGGCAAAATTACCTTTGCCCAAGTTTGTGATGAATGGTGATCAGGATCAGGAGTTGATTTCATCATGTGTGGGTGCATTCACCTGGAATGGGTACCATTCAACCAATCTTGGGTTGACCATCCATTTCATTCAAAACTTGATGCAGAGGCAAATTTGACATGAATCAGGAAAATGCTACTCTTCAGCTCTCCATGGTCAGACATTATAGATCAAGGTGTCAATTGAAAGAAAACACGATAGGCTAACTATGAGTATCTTACACTAAATCTATGTGCATTGATTCCAACGATATTTAAGGTTGAATCTGGGTTTCCTTTTGATTGACTGTACACAACAGCAATATAATGGAAGGGTAAAGAGCGAGGGGATGGATGAGGGATCGTCGGAGGAAGCGCCAGATTTGTTTTGTTTTGTTTTGTGCGTGTGTGTATGTGTGTGCGGATGAGCGAGAGTGTGGAGATTATTCGGATTAAAAGTGAACAAAAACTAGAAATGTCCATTGCCGCGCAATGCGAATGTATCCCCCGGCACTGGCAGCGGTTCGAAGGAGGGACAAAGAACCTCCCCCCTTCCCTCCCTCAAACAAAAGGATGGCGTAGAGATTGCCGCCAGTGGCCCGGACTATTGTCAACACTAGGAGCAGCATCACCAAAACAATGTGTGTAGATTAGAGTATAATGCATCTCTATAGAAAATTCGAAAGAAACCTGTCAAGAAATGTGACCTCAGAGCACACAAGATATCCACTAAAATATGACCTTTGACCCTATAAGACGGAACACTGGGGCAGCATCACCAAAAACTGTAGAGGTCTGGAGTAATCTATGATGGACCTCCATACAAAATCTGAAAGAAATCAGTCAACAAATGTGTCCTCCAGAATGCATGCCACCAAAATATGACATTTGGCCCTATAAAAAGCGGAACACTGGGGGCAACATCAGCAACACTAAAGATGTGTAGATTTCACTAAGACACACCTCCATATAAAATTGAAAGAAATCCGTCAAGAAATGTGGAAGTTAAAGCGCACAAAAGACAAATGACCTTTAACCCTATAAAGGACGGAACAATGAGGGCAGCATCACCAAAAAGTAAAGATGTGTAGATTATACCAAGATACATCTCCATACAAAAGTTGAAAAGAAATCCATCCAGAAATGTGGCCTGCAGAGTGCACTCACGCCATCCCACGAAGTATGACCTGTGACCCTATAAAAGACGGGACACTGGTGGCAGCATCACGCAAAACTATAGGGTTTTAGATGACACCGAGAGACACCTTCATGCAAAATTTGAACGAAATCCGTTGAGAAATGTGACAGCCAGAGCGCACACAAAAGTGCACACAAGACATCTATCAAAATATGACCTTTTACCCTATAAAAGGAGGAACACGGGGGGGGGGGGGGGGGGGGGCAGCATCACCAGAAATTATAGATGTCTAGATTTTACCAAGATACACCTCCATAACAAGTTTGAAAGAAATCCGTTGAGAAATGTGACCCTAGAGCGCACACAAGAATGTGACGCGGCGGCAGCGGCGTAACGCTGCTGAATCCAAAGTATCCTCCGGCATTCTGCCGGGGGATACAATAAAACAAAGGTATTGATGTTAGGTGTGTGTGTGAGGGGCGTTGCCCTAGTAACAAGCCCATGTTAAATTTTAAATGAAGAGACAAATCTAAAAGTCTGTGACAAGCTAAGACACAACCAACGAACAACGAACCAACAATGTAATGTAATGTGAGATTAATACTACAGTCACACCAACGAGAGCGACGCCAGACCGACAACAAATCGAACAAACATTGTAAGGCCACCTATGGCCAAGAATCGGTCGGTTTGGAGTCGGTGTGGGGTCGCTTTGGCGGTGTGTCTGTGGTACCATTGGAATGATACAGTCATAACATTGCCTTTTAAAAAGCAGTCATGTTCGATCAAGAAAGATGTTTTCCCCATTGCTACAACAAGCAAAGCGTGCTCGTCCTGATCGATAGTTGTCACACAATAGCGAATAGTCGCTACTTTAGAAATGGAAAAGCAATTCTGATCCAGACCAAGAAGCTGTAACCAATAATCCACGTATAAAATTATGGCCATACGTACTCATGTTCACGTAGCACTGCCAGAAAGGTACTATTAATGATTTCGCCGTCCTCAAAGTGCACCGTTATATTCCAGCGTGGAGCATCTTTCTTCTTCCTTAACCATGTTAACCGCGCCATCTTCTTTAGTCCCAGCCAGTGATCTCCGTGTAGGTCTCCAAATCCATGAAGGTAATCAGTCCAGGAGCGATTGAAATCAAGCGAGGACCCCGTCCTTCTCTGTGGAGTTTTAAGGCATGCAGTAACACTGCTCGTAATTTAAAATTAATAATCTGAATTCATGGCTGCTGTCATGGGTGTCGATCCCGGGGGGATGGGGGATATACATCACCAAGGTGGGGGAGGGGGGGGGGGCGATGGCCTGTATTATCATCCCCCAAATATTAATATTTTTGGATAAAATGATTAAGAATTATGATACATTGACTTAAAACTAATCATTATCAAAACTCATGACCCCTTCTCGGTCGCTTCGCTCAGTAGCGTATCTGGCGGGGGGGGGGGGGGGGGGGGGGGGGGGGCAGGGGGGCACGTGTCCCGGGCGGGTTACGGATTATGCGCCCCCAAATCCGCAGGGTAAATGCACTAGAAATTTAGTTTTTGAAGGTTTGAAATGCGAAAATTTTTCAAAGCTCGGTTACTTTGCTCCCTCGCATAACTATTTTCTTTCAAGATCTCGTAATATCGCGCCTCCAGTATATAGTTCTTAAATAGCTTAAAGGGTTCAACAAGTTTGAAAAAAATAAAGATGTAATTCCTTTGCTCGCTATATCATGTAAGTTTCATGTGACTCCTGGGGAGCGTTTCATCAAGCGTTTTGTCAGTGATTTTTACTGACAAATTTGCTTTCAGCCAATCAGATGCAAGGATTTCAGTAGCTTGTAATAGTTGTCGGTCAAAATCACTGACAAAACGCTTCATGAAACGCTCCCCTGCTAAATATTGCGCGCCCAATATAGGATAAAGTGTATAAAACAGCATTTGCACGGGTTCAACTGTTGAAAGAAATCTCAACTTAGGTCGCCTTGCAGAATTTCTTGACTCTTTCTCACGCCTATAGGGTTTTCCTTAGGTTTGCTCCTGATTGTAGAAGTGAGTGAATAGAAACCGTTTATCAATATAATAATATTAACCTATCTATACAGCGCCATGAGCGTCGAAAGGCGGACCTGCGCGCTATACAAGTAGCCACTATTATTATTATTATTATTATCAGTGTATAAAATTCGAGCTTCTGTACCGCTCAACTGCGGTGGTCAGTTTGGTCAAATGCACAAAAAATTGTGTTTTCTAGGTTTAAACATTGAAAAATTTGCTGCTCGGTCGCTTTGCTCCCTTGCTTGTACAATAACGTAGATAAGTTTGGGTACTCTAGGTGGCGGGTGGCATAACTTCATTGCTTGCCCCGGGCTCCCTAATCCCTAGATACGCCACTGGCTTCGCTCCCTTGCCGGTCATCCCCCAATCACAAACACGGATGGACACCCCTGACTGCTGTGTAGAAGGGGCAATATGCATAATTACAATTGCACTAGCATAAAATGTTCCCAGCTTTTTAAAACCATTCAGATATCAAGATAGTCATAATTGAAAACAGAACTCGCAAATCCGTTACCTGGTACGATTTTCAGCTTGCTTTGGCGCGCTTATAATGATATAGCATGTCTAATATATATATAGACAAGTAGATTCAGTAGATGCTCGCTGCAGCCATATGATTACTTGAATGTACAAAGTGCATCATTTAGCAATTTGGCAGTGCTGCATGGTCAGCTCAGTTTATACATATATTATGTTTAACTTTTAAATTTTAAAAGCACTCTGTAACATATTTTTTTAAATTCACATCATCAGCGGATGGTGGGGGAGGGGGTCACAGGGACACCTACTTTTTTTTTCTTCAATGATCTTTATTTTGAATTTCACACAATAATGATTCCTGAATCATAAATCAAGTGTATAAGAAATAAAGCACATTATCATGTAAAATCTTCTATAAATGAATAAATGAAATTCAAAACTGTACAGAAAGTATTAAATGAAATAGCTACCCTCCCATTAACAAGGGAAACAATCATTACTGCATATACATTTACTGGCCTCCCTGCTTCAAATCCCATAACCCCCTCCTTCAAACACACACACACACACACACACCCACACAGTCTTGTATTGCTTCTAGTATTGTTCCTCTATTGTTCCTCCGTCCTCGGACAGTCCACGGAATAAGGCACAAATTCATTGTTCGACGTTCGAGGACTATTGTCCTGTTTCCGAGGACCATTGTTCTCATGATTTTTTTTGTTCTCTGTCCGAAAATGTTCTCGGACATACGGCTAAGCACGCCCACGCTCACGCACATCACACACATGCACACACGCGCGCGCGGACACACACGCACCCACACACAATACAATACATAAATGCTGCACCATAAATCCCTCTTCCCCTCAAATAATAAAGAAAATCGGAGACGTAGAGATCTTGATCATACGGGCCCATCATACGGGCCCATTTTCGCAAGGAGGGGGCTGACGCCTTTTGCCCGAATATCAACTTTTCAATTTTTGCAAGCGAGCGAAAATTTAAAAAAAAAATTCGTAGTGAAAATGTACAGGAGTTACCTACACAAGTTACATACTGTAATTATCTGGGAACCTTTCTTTACAAATATGTGGATATTCTAGCACCTCGCTGCCCGAATATATGACTATCATAAATTTGAAAAGGGGACGCCATTTGCCCGAATAATAACATTGGCCAGTTTTTCCTTAATTATTTTTCTTTGCCTCCCTTTTCCTTTCCTTCTTTTCTTTGTGTTTTTGTTTTCCTTTCGTTTTGGTTTTTCTTTTTTCTTTTCTTTTTTCTTATCCTTTCTCTTTTCCCTTTTCTCTTTCCTCTTTTGCCCTCATGTTTTCCCGACAATTTTGAGTGGGGGTGTGACACCCCACCCCCACCCCCCGCTAGCGACGCCCCTGTCTGTACATTCGAAAAAATAGCCGCGTCATCCTCAAATCGGGGGTTTATGAACGGGATAACTTGGACGTTGTGTTATCCTATACTCTGATCGGTGATGGACCTTCAGTCAAATTTAAAGGAGAATCAACCCCAGAATGTACTCATGTTCAACGGTGTAATATATTCTTAATCATTTGCCTGTATCACTTTAGAAATAAAATATCACAAAAGGGTTTAAAACTCAAGACATTCTAGCACACGGTATCATCTGCTAACACTTTACACGGGGGTTGTCATTTTCTTGATGACATGGAGTTGTATATTAACCATTGAAAACCGTTCCGGTCAGGAAGATATTTTTAATCCTAGAGCTAAATTGCTTCCCTCCATTACAAAAAAATCCCCATATATGATGGAAAATACATAACAGGCGTATACATATATTTAAATTTGAAATTTATAGATTTCTTTTTAAATTCCCTTTTTTTGCTAAATAGAAATCGATTTCTTGGGCTTGCCTGGCAGAGCAGAACATAATTTATACAACGCGCATTCTGACTATTGCAGTCCATTATCTCAAATCAGATGGGATTTTGTATCAGGAGGAAGACAATTTTGCATTCGGATTAAAAATGTCTTTATGTACACATCAAGAAAATGGCAGCCTCAGGTATCGCTAGCAGACGATATATTTTGCTGAGAAAATTTTGAATTATATCCATCTCGTATATTAATGCAAAACTGCGTAGGACAACAAGAAGGAATGGATTACATCTTTGAATATAAACACATTTATATTTTGAAATTAATTCCCTTTTAAGGTCACTTAATTTCGTATACGACACGGTGTTTGGGAACGGGTGCTGCAGTGAAAGGTGAAATGGTCCTATTCCGCTGCTTTTCCATCGTTTGTGAACATCAATACTTACTGCTAAATGCGCATTTTTTAGTGCGTATGATGATCATGGGCTGTGTAAGGGGTTTCAAATATATATTGGAATTCGTATACCTGAAGAACAAAATAACCGTCTTCTTCGCAGTACACGTAGAACTGTTCATCTCCTCCTGGGTTGATCGGGCGTACATGGTTCGTCCCAATGTAAGCTCCACAGCTTTTTTTGTCCGTCGGTGCTGTTTGATGGTAATGCAAAGTTTAAAGACCCACATTAAGAATTATCTTATAAATTTAAGTTCTGGTCATGCGATTTCATTGCGGAAGGAACTGTCCTAAAGCAAACTGGGAAAGGTTGATCATGTGCAAATAAGAATTTGTGATCTTATAATGCATTCATAATTCAAATCCACAATTCCTTGCAGTTATGTGTTATTCACTGTATTTTTCATCATGTTGTTGTTAAAATTTTTGTTTAAGTGACTGTTTAAATCAAGCATAATGCTGTTCATTGAGTATTTTGTATAGCGCCTAGAAGCTTTACGTATATCAGCGCTATATAGATATGAACTATTATTGTTATTATTATTATTATTATTATTGTGAGGTTTTGGAATCATCAAAATGATAAGAAACTGACCAAATCTCGCTGAAAAGCACATGCACTGCACACAGAAATGGGTATATGGGACTGAACACACAATGTGGCACGAATGTTCGGGACGAACACTATTTCTCGTCATATTTCGAACATGAAGGCATTTGAAGGGCAATCCTTTTCAGCGAATTTTCTTCTATATTATGTTCTTTCAAACTGACATAAAAGGAATGAGAAAGCTCACAAATTTTCAACTTTCCCGAATCGTGACTGATCGAGAGATGAATTGAAATCATTACGTGTGTCTCTAAAGGTCTACATATTATTTACTTGCTAGATGACCCAAATGTGTTAGAGTTATACGTAAACAGGTCGGAAAATTGAGCATGTTGACTATTTTCTGATGATGTTCATGCCATATTCTAACGTTCATATTCTTATTATTCATATTACCCACGTCAGACTCATTACATTCATTTATTCACATATTCCGTAAATACGACTTTTAAAGGCTCTCTCTCTCTCCCTTTCTTAATCATCTTTCTTAGCATTACAGAGTTTTGTTCATTTCTGGAAGAAAAATGTTTCCATGTAATAGAGATTGTTTTGGATAAACCTACCTGGTAGTGTGCAAACGTATGATGTGCCCGAAAAACCTAAAGGTCGAAGTTCAAAGGTCTGTGGTACAAGGTCGATGACCTCCTTCACGGGGCCTTCGATATATCCACACGGTAGATCGGTGACTGACCTATTGGAAAGCCATCTACTTGCCACTTTGTAGAGAAATATATCATAAGAGTATATAGATTATTAGATAGGACCAATGATTTCTCAGTCAGGAGTATTGAAAAAGCAGATGTGTTTGTTTTGGGTATTATGCAAGGTGAAACAACAAGATAAAAAAAGAAAATACAATATAAAAGAAAAAGAAGAAACATTGGCATTTCTGAATACTTTGTTGAAATTCTCACGGAAAATCCTCTCCATTGAAACATTTTGAAGAAGATCAGTCGCAGAGAACACATGCTATAATCATATACAAATGCGACTGAAGTAAACAAACTTGTTACTCTTATGTAGGTCCAAATAAAACCGAATTGCATATATTAGTAATTAATTGCTTGTAAGTTTAATAATTATACGTGTACACAAATAATTTCTTGGTACTACAAAATTTCAATATGGCACGAAAAAGAGACATGATAACGAAGCTTTTCGACCTGCACTCATCAGGTTATCAGGAGTTCGTCCAAGCTTTGCGATTGTTCTGAAATTACGGCGTCTAGGTTGCGTCCGGGTTTACCGAGTATAATATACATGTAGTTGATTTCAAGTAATTTGTTATATACCTGCGTGATAACCTGATGAGTGCAGGTCGAAAAGCTTCGTTATCATGTCTCTTTTTCGTGCCATATTGAAATTATACGTGTCTTTAATTTACTCTCCTAAAGAACAATGCATTATCAGAATGATGTTGTAGCTTTCCAGTGTCTTGCGCCTGTTTCATCGTTGATGGTGTTCAAAAAGAAATTTGTTGTTTGTTTGTAATTTACCATGTTGCCTAATTTTAATGTATTATGTACTTTCATGTAGAATGATTTGTTAGACTGTAGAGGTGTTGTGGTCTAGTGGATAAGTCACCGGACTGCAAATCACAAGGTACGGGGTTCGAATCCCACCACAGCACTATTAAACGTCCTTTGGCAAGACAATAATCTACATTGCCACTCTCCACCCAGGTGTAAATGGTTACCTGATATGCTTGAGCGCTAGTTACTTTGGCAGCTCGGCTATAACCAGGGTAATAATGTCTAAGCACCATGAGCGTCACTGCGTGACGGATATGAGCGCTATATAAGTGACCATTATTATTATTATTATTATTACTGCAGGATGCCTTTCAAAAACAGTTTTGCATAACTGACAGGCCAACCCTGCAGTATAAAATAGAAAAGACCTAATATATAAACAAATATTAAATAAATATAAATAGATATTTACCTCTCTTGCATAAATATGCCAATGTCTTTTTTTGCCAATATGGGAAGATATAACATTTTCTACAATTTTTTTTTTCCAAAGAGAAATATATGAGTAGAGGTGTTGTGGTCTAGTGGATACGTCACCGGACTTTGGATCTCATGGTTCGCGGTTCGAGTCCCGCTGCGGCACTAATGTCTTGCCAAAGGACACCTTTACCACCTTTACCACTCTCCACCCAGGTGCTTTCAGCGTCTTATAGGGCAGATGGGTTAAGGCCATGGTAATAATACTACTTCGGCGCTTAGAAACATTGTATTAAGCGCAATATAAATGTTATGTATTATTATTATTATGAGTCGTTTTTTTACTCATAATTCCCCATACAATAGCCATTAAATCCAAAGTTATTTAAATAGCGTCTTAATGATAAGTTAGTATTGTAGGGTATGTGGGGCCGTAAACCTTCTAAACAATGAACAAAGGGGTCATTACCTGAATATTGGATGCTTGAACAGGCAATAAACAAAGTAATCTGAATGATGAGAAGAAAAATAATAATTAATATGAAAACACGAGAGCCTGTCATGCATACGAAATTTGGCGAGATACTATATTCTGTTTTTGTATGTACATGTTCCTTGTCACATTAACACGGTCTAAACAGGTTATTAAAAGAAGAATTTGACGATAAATTTTTTTCAAAACATGAATTCTAAACCTCATTTTGAAATTATCATTCCAAAAGATCTCTCTTTAAAAAAAGAAAACAAAGTACGAGATTATACATCTTTCAGCGTAGGTACAGCCCGCAACTTAATAATCTATATACGTTTTCAAACAGTACCTCACAACAACATGGAAACAAAATTTATGTATATTTGTTGTCAAATACATTTACAATTTCGCCCTCATGTTCCCAATTTCTAAAATGACCCTTACCATATAGACTGCCATCTAGGAAACGTTCTGAAAGGGGAAAATCAACCAGGTACAGTATCGAGTTGGTCGAAGAACAGGAGTATAGAGCACAATGTTTCGAACCAGAATGCATTACAAAAGCCCTGTCTTGATGTTTATATGCCTAGTGTGCACATATCTCCATGTGCACGCTACATTGATAATGCGTTACGATCGTGCATTCTCATTAATTTTTAAAATATGCTAATCGGAGATGTTTGAAACCATTCGACCGGGATTCATAAATGCTGGATGACTTTGTGCCACTTTCAAAGTTTAGACCCGACAAAGCGGGTAGAGACCATGGTAGAGACTTAAAGAGAAGGTTGAGTTATGGGAAACTTTCCGGTGAAAAATAATTTGTGAGCTTTGTCATTCCTGTTATTTAAGTTTGGAAGAACATCATAGTAGAAATGTTCCCTGAAAAGGATTGCTCTTGAAATGCCCTCAGATTCGAAATATGACGACAAATAGCTGAGGTATTTGGGCCGAACATTCATGCCACATGTGTGTGCATCCTATAGTAGTACCCATTTCTGTGTGCATGTGTATGTGCATTTCAGCGATACTGGGTTAATTTCTTATCATTATGATGAGCAATCCTCACAATATACACCAATTCTTATGTAGACATGATCAGCCTTTCTCAATTACTTTGAGACAGTTTCTCTCACAATGCAATTGCATGGCCAGAACTCAGTTTTAACTGAAAGGAGAGCAATAAATATTGAGCACAGTGTCTTCTTCTCTTATCCCTTCATCATTCACAAGCGAACTTTGACGGAGACGGACGTACTGCTGTAATTCTCTTGCTATTTCGGCCACCGTCATACGTTTCTTCTCTTAATTTCATCTGCAGTGATATTACCCAGTGGTTTTACCTATAATAAACAGGAATTTGATTTTTTAAAACAGGAATTTGATTTTTTTAAACCCTAAAATTATGTTGATTTGTTCGTTGTCTTACGATAGTGGAGCAAGTATCACGTACATGTACAAGCTTGTCTGAAGACAACCTTGTACTCCACAATAGCTTTAACGGGTGAATAGGTTTCAATATGTTTTGTGTGCATTAGATTGGTCCAGTCTAGATCAGCCACACACTAGAAGAAAATAATTATTTAAACTTTCACTTTCAACTCTGAAACACCAAATTTGTAGCATTAATAAGGGTTGGAGTCTCTGAATCAGGTAACGTAGCAAATTTAAGAAAATTAAATCTTGCTAGAGAAAATTGTTGCCTGGTTTTGAATACTCCAGCAGTGAATGTCTGACATAGTCCCACAGAGGCAAGGGCCTATGAGTGAGCAAGCATGGCAAACCGCACGACTCGGCAAGCCACAAAGGATCGGACGCTATCACCTATCACGCCCAATCCGCTCGCTCTGATGCCATCCAACGTCATGAAGACACCGGCGAAGCAGACCCTGCCGAACTAACTTTATCCGATATTCATCAGAGTATTACCAGCTCTTCAGCTACACTAAATGCTAAGCTCCATTCACTTACGGGACAGTTTGCAGTCATCACAAACAAACTCACAATTTTAGAGAATTCTGTTTCAATTCTGACAGGTTAGCCGAAATAGAGCAGAGAAAGCTTCCCAAAATAGACAGAAAGATGGCAGACAAATTCTACAAACTCCAAGACAAGCTGAATCTTATGGTTGTCGCACATTAATCTTCTTTTCTACGGAGTGATGGAACCTCAAAACGAAGTCATCATGCACACACGTTTACCTACCTTGGCATCGACGCTGACGCTGTTGCTAATATCGCCACAGTGAACGCCCATCGCTTTCCCTTTCGCGACAACATAGCACAAAATCAGGCGAGCGGAACTCTGTACATTCATGATAGGAACAGAATCCTTGCCGCATTTGACGAGCGACAACGCCAGCGTCAACCGCAAACTTCAACACTGCCGGCCTGCCCCAGACCAGCAAACCGGAAGGATCACAGTCCGCACCGATCTTCCACCCGCTCTCAAAGCCAGAAGAAGCACTCTCGCAAGAATTATGTACACTCTACGAAAATAAAAAATTGTGTCAACGAATTTATAATTACCCAAATTTTCTTTTTCTGTTCGTAGTCAAGTCCTAAAGAAGTCGTACAACAAGGATCATTCTTAATCTACACTGTAAAAAAAAAGTACTGTAAAATTACAGAAATCTGATGTCAGCAGAGTCGCCAGAAATTTGCTTTAAAAATACATGCTGTATTTAATTTTAGCATAAATTTCAGATCTGTAATTCAGATAACAGGTTCTTATGTAATCCGAGTCGTACAATACATTAAGGTAAAAAAATTAAACTGTAAAATTACACAAAAAACTGTATAAAAACCCTATATTTTGCCTTAAAATCACAAGTTTCTGATGTAACTCAGATTCGCAATTACAAATGGTACTTTTACGGGGAAAATGTAAAAATAACATCACAACTGCTGTATTTATAATAAACAGAACAAATGTATTTTTCCCCCTGTAAAAATACAAATATTTTTTACAGTGTACTACAGCATTCCGCAGACTCTACCAACCGTCTCCTTACGTAAGTAAAAACAAACAAACAACTACCATTTTATAAAATATTGGTAATTGCCTTTTGTGTTATCAGGAATGTATGTATCTCCATTTCCTGGGGAGTATTTCTGCCATATGATCTACATGAGGGCATGTGACACTTTCATTCACAATATCTTTCTGCGTTCTACCACGTCCAAATTTCTCTTCTTGGTCAAGAGTGGCAAGTATATATTAATGCCTCAATGAAGTACCATGCCAGGACCTGAGCCAAGAACTTTGGTCTCTCCAGTCAAGTTTTATTAGTGACCTAATCACTTGACTGCAACACCAGCATTAAACACTGATCATTTTGGTTTTACAATTTTTAATAGAATGAAAACTACATTACATGCTTAAGTACTCTCCTTAATGGATGGATTTAAGTGAATTCATGCATATTTTAATAACTGATACCTACAGTAAAGTAAAAACCACAAAATGTTCTCTTACAGGATACCTACCCCCTATGCTTTACTATTCTTGATAACATGATTCAAGGGAGGGAGTCACAGACATCTTGAAATTTGTCTCCAAATCACCAGGGATGATCGATGCAATGCAGAGCACCCTCCTTATGTAAGCATCACAGAGAGAGAATCACCCTCTTGAGCTCGCATCAAAGGTTTATTGTCTGTGGACCAATCCCATATCTTTTCGATGTTTAAAACGGATCTGCTCGCTATTTATAAGGACTGCTATTCATTAATAGTCACCCGTTATGGATAGCGGTCCTTATGAATAGCGGTTATTATTGTGAGAGGGTTCGAGTAGCAAGGACCTGACAGGGGGCGGGATAAACCTCCAAATTGGACGCATGAAGCAAGACGCAGGAAACATGGATTCTCTTGTAGATCTTTATTGACTCGCCGCAATCCTAAAGATGGGAGAAAGCGGGGTCACAGTGTCAATTACAAAATATAACACAGTTTTGTAAAGAATACTATAAAACTTGAAATGTCAAATCATTAACATATTATTCAATAAATCGCCTCTAGGCTTTATCATTTCCCAAGTCTAACGTCAAAAGATCAAACAAAAACCGAATACATCTTTCTATTCAGTGATAGAGGACACACAGTTCAATGGTCCTGGCTGCGTCTTTTTTTTTTGTAACCAAGCTTAGGCAGATTTCGCATTTTTTCATGAATATTCATGACGCAGGGTCGGGAAACGGTTCCGATTGGTCTTCATAAAAGCACGGTCACCGGTGGGGGAAAAAGTTCCTGGCCTGCACGCACGCACGTACGTACGCATATTATGATCGTATGTGTTCAACATGTAGGCGCCTAGCCTACGTTTTTGCACTGAATCTATTATCGATCTAAGTTAGATCTTAATATAAGAGTTAGAATTGCCTCCACGTATCACTCAAAATGCTGGCCTAATAATAGACGTGTGGTAGACCCAACTTCAAAATGGAATCGGAATGTGATGGTGTGATATTATCAAATTTGCAGGTATGTCTAGCCAAGACTCTAACTACTCTAGATCTACTCTCGTCTCTAACTAGACCAATTTTGTTACAATTTTCAATTTCAGTTAAGTTTAGATAAGTTAAGTTTAGTTAAGTGAATGTTATTTTAAGGTCAATGAGCATGATGAGTTAGACCTAGATCTAATCAGTACTAGTAAATGATTGATGATGGGGTAGATCTACATCTAGATGATTTTAGATCTACCTACAATAACTAGTTACGCACTTTGTTTTCATCAGCTAAAAGGTCACCAAAATAATTTGTTTTCTTGGTACTAACGTTAGTACTACTATTGGAACGTTAGTAGTAGTCTGCTTCTTTCAGTCCTGAAGACTCTTGCAGTTCTTCTAACTCAGGGCAATGTGCGTTACTGGAGCAGGGTGCAAGTGCTAATTACAGTGTGCATGCAAGGAAATTTAATTTCTAACGTGAACAGTAAGACTCTAACGTTGTTAGACCTAGCCTAGAGTCTGTGTCTTGATTCTGCATATTGTTGTAAAGTTCATTTGTGGAGAACATTACGATGGGCAATTGTCAATATACGCATAGCCTAGGCCTAGACCTATTTTCAGAGTAAAGCCAGTGGCAGTGTCAATTTTGGTCGGAAAAGGAGGGTGTCCTCAAAAGAGCTAATTACTAAATTAGATCTACGCACATGCAATAAATTAATGCAAAACTTGATTTTGAAATTGACTGCTCAATCCAATTTTTTACGTGTCACATTGCATAGGTGGGGTGAAAATGTTGAGAATTAAACAATACATACATGAACGTAGGCTAGGCGCCTACACGTTGAACACACACGATGGAAATATAGCGCTGCACGTAATATGCGTACGTACGTGCAGGCCAGGGACTTTTTTCCCCCATCACCGACCGTGCTTTCATGAAGACCAATCGGAACCGTTTCCCGACCCTGCGTCATGAATATTCATGAAAAAATGCAAAATCTGCCTAGGCTTGGTTACAAAAAAAAAAGACGCGTCCGGCGTATACATATGTAAATTCACCCTACGTAGACGTACACGCATTCCCACCGTATACGTGAAATCTACGACGTTAGCCATACCCACTTGACATTACATAACGTACAAATCGTCGCCGGTTTCACGAAGTAGCCCTTTTGCGCGCTCCTTCTCAAAATCTATATTCGAGATAATCGTGTTTGAAAATTTCAATACTTTGGAAAGGTGATTTCTGTGACCTGGTACCACGCTCCCGTGGTTATTTAAACATATGTTGTAGTATAGTATCTAATCTTTCAAATCATATGACTTTTTTTTTAGCATGGTTGTTTAAGTTCATTTTTTAAAGCCATAAAACAACCGTTTCAAAGGGAATAGTTCGTGAAAACGAAAATTGCACTGTCGCCGGTTTCACGAAGTAGCCCTTTTGCGCGCTCCTTCTCAAAATCTATATTCGAGATAATCGTGTTTGAAAATTTCAATACTTTGGAAAGGTGATTTCTGTGACCTGGTACCACACTCCCGTGGTTATTTAAACATATGTTGTAGTATAGTATCTAATCTTTCAAATCATATGACCTTTTTTTTAGCATGGTTGTTTAAGTTCATTTTTTAAAGCCATAAAACAACCGTTTCAAAGGGAATAGTTCGTGAAAACGAAAATTGCACTGTGCCCTGTTAAGGCGCAAATATGTAGCGTACAATAATCTGTCGCGCGCTGCCATGCAGTTATATATAGCGCGCATGGGTTTTTACGTTTTCACGAACTATCCCATTTTGGATAATGTGGCGCGCGCTGCTCCGTAATCTCTTAACGCGCAAATATGTACAGTACATTAATCCATCGTGCGCGGTTAAAAATTGTGCACAATAATCCACAATGGGATAGTTCGTGAAACCGAAGAAATCAATTTGGCTCACATATTTTTATCCCGGTGATGTCATCTGTGACGTAGGGAGTCACAATCATATTCTAAAATTTGCTGAAGTTGAAGATATCATTATGGACATCTTAGATCCGAGTAAAACTAAAATTTGAAAATTTCTATAATTTTGGTAAAAAGGGGTACTTCGTGAAACCGGTGACGAAATATCCTTAAACTCACACTTTCTTAAATTAAATATTAAATTCTCTCTACACATTTTATGTTTCTTATACTTAAGATGACATTTTAGTGATATGACAACAGTATAACATGAATAACTGAATCTTCCTCAAATGTTAAATTTAGAAAACAATACTAAAAATGACTTGCTAAAGATGGGAGAAAGCAGGATGAAGGTCACATGATTTAGGGCTAGCGCCTGTCACCAACGTTAAACATTGTACAACATTTATCAAACAACACCTTCTTACATTATGACTAGCGGTCCTTATGACTAGGGAGGTAATTTGTCTATGGTTTGCTCGCTATTCATAAGGGCCGCCATTAATAAAGGACCGCTATTCATTTAGTCACGCGTTATGGATAGCGGTCCTTATGAATAGTGGTCATCATGACTAGCGGTCCTTATGACTAGCGAGGTTACTTTCTTTACTTTCTTTTTCTTTTAACCGACAGGATTCGGTAACCTGGCACGATACTATTTCATCTTTAAAGTAAAATCATAATCATGATAATAGTGACAAAAAAAATAATAACTACCCCCCCCCAAAAAAAAAAAGAGAGATGTCAATAGTATTATATTTGTTGATAAAGCTGTTTATAAAAAAGAGATAAATAAAATTTGTCCGTTTCTGCCCGTCTGGCCGTTGCCAAGGCGTTTCTCGCAATTATCTCTAACTTTTACATGCGTTTTGACCGTTATTCATACGTAATTAGACGTTAATAACATTCCTCTATCCGTATCCACCCGCTTTGTACCGTCAAGAGGACTGTCTTTGGCCTGAGATCAGGTGCTCATGTATTCGTTAAGTGAGCTTATGCCGATGATACCCAGCTCTACATCACCTTTGACCCTGCTGAACGTGCATCTGCCGTCTCTAAAATGGAAGCCTGTATTCGTGACGTGAAATCTTGGGCTGTCCAAAATAATCTTGCTCTTAATGATTCTAAAACTGAAATAATTTTTTTTAGTTCACGATTTACCACATCACTACCTCCTCCCACCTTCCAAATTGGTCACTCTACCATCACCCCATCGCATGTCGCCAAAAACATAGGAGTATTTATGGACTCTTCTTTAACCATGAGAAACCACATCGATCATCTTTGTAAGTCAGCACTCATGGCCATTAGAAAGATCAGTAAAATTCGTCGTTATCTTGATGATGACACTGTATCTCGATTAGTTCATGCCCTTGTCACCTCCAGACTTGATTTTTGCAACTCTCTTCTTTTTGGTCTCCCTGGTAAAGATCTTACTAAACTCCAACGTATCCTAAACATAGCTGCCCGCCTCATCTCACGCGTCCCTCCATCTTACCACATTACACCTATTCTTCAAAATCTTCACTGGTTACCTATTAACATGCACATCACCTACAAGATTAACCTCCTCACCTTTAAGTCAATGGCTGGACTCTCTCCTACATATCTATCTGATCTCCTACAACGTTATATCCCATCACGGACTCTACGCTCTTCATCTCAATCCCTCCTTCAACTTCCACGCCGCATTTCATCTACATCCTATGGACGAAGATCACTTTTACATGCCGCCCCTGCATTATGAAACGACTTACCACTTTATATTCGTACAGCAAACAATGTGAAAACTTTCAAATCCTTGTTAAAAACCTACTTGTTTAATGTTGCCTACGCTTGAATGTACTGTTTTATAAATGTATCACTTAAATGTTTATGTTGTGTATTAATTATTCAATATAATACATGTATTTTCTCTTCACTTCTAAAAAGCGCTTAGAAGCTTTAGCATTTTGCGCTATATAAGTATCTATTATTATTATTATTATTAATGTTTCTTTGACGTTATTGCTGTTTTCTTGCCGGTTTCACCATTCCATAGACGTATTGTGCATTCCGTGGCTGGAGGCGGACGAGCTGTCCGCCTGCCTAACAGCCATATTTTGCACCTGTCACACTTTGCCGGATAAGGCAAACGCATGAGAAACGAAAGTCGATTTTTGGCATCCGCTGATATCCGTTAAAATGTTCTTTTATCCTTTGGATGGACGTTCCTCGTCAGGTGATTTCCGTCAAAGCGGCCAGAAAACTTTGTGCATGCATAATTTTTCTCGCAAGAAACGAATAGCGAGATCCGACCCTTGTTTGATGGTTCTGCGTTTTTCCTGTATGTGTACTGTACTTGGTCGTTTTCCACACGTTTCCATCCGCTAGGCGTCCTGCAGGGTCCATTGCTACAAGAGATGGGACGGATGGAACCGGCATGCAAAGCACATCAAACGCATAGCTACAGGACGCCTGCAGGACGACTACCAGTCAGAACGCATGTAGTTACGGATGACAAATGGACAGGACGGCCATAAGTGATGATTGCAGCATATCTAGAGGATATCTACAGCACATCCACAGTATATGAACAGGACATGGAACTGTACCGGCCTGCAACGTTTCATGCGTCACTCATTCGTTCCTCATGCGTTTTATCCGGTGGGCCATGCAGTGCATGTTCGTTTCTCATGCGTTTGCGTTCCACTGTTCCACTGTCCTGTATACAATCGCCCCAGGTGCGTTGTTTGTGCGTTTTATTCGGCCCCTGGACCGTGCGTGTACGCTCCTGCAAAATGGAAATTCACATTTTGTCCATCGGACTGACGATTTGAACGACGGATAAACAAAATACCGTCCGTTTCTTGTACGTTGGGCCGATCCGGCAATGTGTGACAGGGGCATTAAAGTCTAAAAATAAGTTCGAGTCACGGTGAAAATGACCAAAAAATAGGAAAAAAGACCAATACCAACAAGACAATTAGACATTTGAAGGAGGTCTATTGGCATATATCGTTGACAGGGACCCGAAACCAAAGATACTACAGGGAAGCGATTTGGGAATGATTTATCGTTACCGTTAAGGTGAGACACGCCCTTGACCATCATTTTTAGTTGTGGACAATTGTTTAGTATGACCCATATTCTTCGACAAGGATATTCTTCGAAATTTAAGCCATTGAATGTCATATTCTTAGTAAGTTACTTACCACAATCTGTTATTGATACATCGTATCCGACTGCACTCTCTCTAGAAGCTAAGGTCTAAAAATAGCAGTGTTTTTCTCTATCCTATTGTGTAGTACCATCCGATGGTGAAATAGTATCTGTAACCATATTTGTTTATTGTAAAGGGACCACAATTTCCTGCTGAGTTTAATTCCCCATGTTTATTACATAAACATTTTATGTTTTAGTTGTAATTCTATTGTTTACTTACCAGTGGACTATTTTTATTTTGTATCTCCATTTTGCTTATTAGAAGAAAAACAAAGAGAGACAGAGAGAGAGAGAGAGGTTTAGAAGTTGAGTTATGGAGGAGGTTTGTCAAGACATTCTGTTGGCCATAATACTTTTGCATATTGACTTGGGAATTGGAAATGCCATAGAGCTAGGTCAGAATACCTAATACAATGAAATGAAGCAGTGGTAAAACAGAAGAAGCTGTGTATCTTATGCAGCTCCAAAACCCCTACCATATAAAAATATTTTTGTGAAAATCTCTTTTGTGTGCAGAATATACATACTTTTATATCAGTGGTATGAATTGTGGATAGCACTGTATCTTTACAAAACACTCTATATCTTCCTCTCTTTCTACACATTACATGTTTATTTGCCTGTATGGGAGCTTTATTTTACCCCTAAGACATAAAGAACCTACTTTATTTTATGGGAGAATTTTAAATGTGTCAATTACACGTACATGTATATGTTTCTATATTTCAATAGTACTATGACTTTGTGCACAACTTCCCCCCTATATATTCAGAGTAGTTGTTAGGAAGAAATTAATGTATATTTATATCTCAAATTAGAATATTTCCATTTTCTACCAAGCATGTTTTATGAACATTACACATAATTGATCATAATGGTTAAACGTGAGGTCTGAAATGTGAATAATATATTTTTTCACATTCACACGTTTATATTTTATGGAGCGTAATTACTGCAGAGTAAATTTACATTTTTGTGATCCATGTTAAGGTAAGTGAATAATTTTATTATGAAAAGTAATGAAAAACAATAACCTGAAATCTTTGGTTTACTCATTGAGGTAATTTTGTCATCATTATTTTCATTACTATGACTACCTTTGTGGAAATTATTGTATTTTCTGTATGATCATTGACAACCAAACGTTATCATGATGATAATAATCACGATTTTCGTTATCACCATGATCATCATTATCGTAATTCTCATAATCATCATCATTATCATCATACCGGTAATCATCATCATCATCATCATTATCATCATACCGGTAATCATCATCATCATCATCATCACTACAATCAACAACTCCATGCATCACTGCCATCATCATGATGTCATTGTCACCATCAGCAGCGGCAGCAGCAGTTTAACTCTACGTTCACGTCTGACTTGAAACTTACGGATTGACCTAGAAAAAAAAGAGAAAATATACATGTACCTAATTCAGGTTTCCGGGATAATGCATCACTGAGCACGTTATATATATTATAATATATATATTATTCGTCTTTCTTCTTGCTGAATCTTAAAAGAATCAGTAACATTTGCGGATCCAAAAATATATTACAGGCAGAAATAAAAGAAAAAGATCGCCGGGGGGGGGGGGGGACGGTGCACGCACTTACACATTTGGCCATTTATTTCTGGGTACCTAAGGTTTGCCAGATAGGCACGAGCCTTCCCGTCATACGCTAATGAGTAAATTCCAACATTCCAACTTACATGAAATAGGAGTGAGAAGAGTAGGATGTGTGTATGTGTGTGTATGTGTGTGGGGGGGGGGGGGGGAGTACGCCACCCCACAATGTTGCCAGTTGAAGGCAGTTTACAGTTTCGAGACTATCAATAATCAATAATTACTATCAATAATTTTGGCAATTGATCTGAACACGTGCATGTATCAAAATTATACGAACTGGCTCTAAGTGCTTTTCTTCTTGAGGATCTGATTAGAGATTCTAGTTTACGGTAACCGTGGTAACCACGATATACATGTACAAATATTCTCATGGGTTCAATAGTGCGTTGAACTTCAAATTGATGCATTCGCTTCCATGATTTCAATTATCGAAATTACTCCTAGATTTTCTTTTCAATTTTTCTTTAGAAACCAGGGAGGTAGTTGTTTTTTTATCAAAATGGTTTACTTGTACAAATTGGACCGATGGGAATATAGCTGATATACCCATATCAATGTAACCGTGATGCGGAACATTTAGTAAAGATGAAATAGACATATTGTATGAATTTGTTAATTGGCTGTGTATCGCACTTAACAAACATATTATACGATCAAAAAGTAAGCCAGATTATGTTATAGACAGCAAGTTGAGTTTCTTCAGAAAACAAAATCGACCAGGTATTCACATCTCAGTTATCGGGAATGATAATTGTCTTTTTGGATTATTTGTAATCATTCCCTTATTTCAAAGAAAGGTATATTAATATACACAACAATGATAAGAACCAGGTCCACGAACCTCGATATGAAGTAACTTATTTATTCATATAACTGAAATGCAAAACGACAATATTCGCGAATCCAGTCATTCACTCATCTTCCTGTTCATTTGAATAGGCAGTATCAGAGTAAGCATTAGAAAATCGAGATTAAAAGTTTGAATTCTGATCTAAAGAAAAAACAAACACAGTATACAAGCATACATAATACACGCATAATCAATTTGACATTCATTGAGACATGAACATTACTAGAAAAGTCTGGAAATACGGCCTCTGTATAAACGTCCGATAACGATAATGACAATGAGATTTTTCATTAAAGGCACACCCTATAGAGCTGCCCAACTCAGACTCGAGCATAGTCACACGTAGACACATTATAGGACGGTTTACCTTTAATTGAAAATCTCGTTCCGCGCTTTGCTGGAAAAAGATTATTATAAAGAGACAAAATCTTGAATATTAAGTACATAGTTCCGACTGATATCAAGTAAGTTACAACCGATTTGAACCAGTGAAGAAGTGGGCCCTGGTTATATATTCCACCATATAATAGGCCTTCAGCACCAGTGACATTTCATTGATCCTATATTATAATCCAATTGGGTTAGAGTGAAGTTAAGAGTTAAGTAGGATTTTCACGGTGCAGCGAACGATTCGCGATGGATGGGAATGTCGAAACCTGGCAACAGTCGTATCTTCTTTTTCAATTCAATTCAGTATTTATTTCCGATTCATTAAGTAGTAGTAGTAGTAGTAATGGTATTTATTGATTAAAAATCTCTCTTTAGCAGCCCGAAGGCTGAATTACAGAGGAATTTACATATAAATAACTTTAGAAATACAAGAAGAAATATATATCTACAACATCATAATTAAAGTGTGGTGAATGGCGGGCCACATCTGCACAATGCCAGGAATAATACTGCGCCATGGTCCACCACCGCCAGAGAGGGAAAGCCACAGGGACCGGAGACGCCACGCCAATTCAGGGGACGGTCCGCTGCGACAGGATGGGTGAACTACACAAACATTCATTCATACTTGCACCACTGGGACGCCCATCCGCTCACGGTCCGTGCACAATAGACACCGCGCACACCACCCGGCTAGGCTGACTAAGGTCAACCCAACCCAATGATATGCGCAGCGCACTCCGCGCACAGACCATGAGCGGATGGGCACACCAGCGCTTACACCAGCAGACTGAGGCGTACGTACACTCACGTTCATTCACACACGGACACATAGACACCACACACCCATACATACTAACAGACACACGCACACCCCCACACACCACCTTTTTCCTCTCTCACTCTCTCTCTCATTCTCTCTCTTTCTCTCTCTTTCTCTATCTCATACACCACACTCACTCACACACGCACGCACACACACACTCACTCACTCTCATATAAACAAGTGCAGCTCAACCACTCCACCAAAGCTATCCCACCCCGAAAAGGCAGAGCCCCCACCCCAGGGCCGCCCCCACCGGAAGCGGTAGACCACAGCGCAGCAGCAAATCATCTGGGACCATGAAGAGAAGCCCACCATACACCACTAATGATTAAAATATATTAAATAATTAATTAGAGAAAGCATTCTTCCAATCACCATGAAAAGTGACAAGATAAAGGAAATTGAGGTATTAGAAGTTCGCAGTTTAAACACAATGACTCACTGTATTACAGATCCGGACCAAGTATGGAATACTGCTGTCTTGCATGCGTTTAGTTTTACATTTCAATTCAGTAAATCTATTTTTTCGTCTCAGGTTCTTATTATGGCTTACTTGAGGTATGAATTTTTGGAATCTATCCGTTTTGCTCAGGGTTGTTATTGCAAATTTTTCACAAAGGTTTAATCTCCTATTTTCAAGTGTATCTAGTTTGTAATTGTTCAATACATCTTCATATCTTGTGTAATCTCTCCCCAATATTATGCGTAAAGCACGTTTTTGAATTCTTTCAAGTCTGGCATTTTGATTTTCTGTTATAGAACCATTCCACACTGGGACCGCATATTCTGTTACAGGTCTTACATAGGACATATAAAGTATAAGGAGATCTTGGCGTGGCACACTATAACGTTTTAACAATCTCAACATATAAAGTTTACCATTTGCCCTCTTTTCTATATTTCTAACATTGCTCTCCCATTTAAGGTCATTTTGAATTATCAAACCTAAAATTCTAGCTTTGGATACCGACTCTAGTTCTCGATTGTCAAGAAAAACTGGTTGTATAGCTGGTCTATTTCGCATAAAGACAAAATCTAACCTTTGACATTTAGATGGGTTTAAGGTCATATTATTCCTATTGCACCAACACTTGAGTGAATTTACAGCAGTTTGAGATAATGAAGGTTGAGTTGCTTTTCTACACTCTACTAAAGACAAATCATCAACATATTTGAAGGTTGTAATGCCATCAATACATTTAAAATCATTTATCATTATAAGAAACAATATCGGGCCTAATCGTGTACCTTGCGGAACTCCAGCCTTTATATTTAGCCAATCAGAACACACATTATGATATCGTACACATTGTTGGCGATTATTCAAAAAACTAATTATCCAAGTTATTAAAGGTGGTCTAACATTTAAATCGTAAAGTTTTTGTACAATTATAGTATGGTCTATTCTGTCGAATGCTTTCGAAAAATCAGTTAATATAGCAGTTGACACAGTTTTTGGTGAATCAGCATTTAAATAAAGTAAATGAAGCATTTCAATCAGATAATGAGATGTTGATAATGACTTCCTGTTACCAAACTGTTGGTTATCAAGATTTGCAGAAATATCTTGTATTAACCATTTAGCTGCAAAAGATTCTGCAACTTTGGCTATATGATTAGTCAATGAAATGGGTCTTAATTTATCAATTTTTGCTGGGGATGTTTTAGGAACAGGGACAACCACTGCACGTTTCCAGGCATCAGGGACTAAGCCTGTTCGAAAAGAAGAGTTTATAATGTGAGTGACAGGGGTTGCAATTTCAACAGAAAATTCTCGAATTAATCTAGCAGAGATATTATCGGGTCCACTAGCCTTCTGCACTAGTGACAATGCTTTATAAACATCCCAGGGTTGCAAAACTTGGAAAAGTTTTGGGGATGGTAAATATGCAGGAAAATGCTCAGGATTCATCGGTTGTAGGTCAACTGCTATATCAATAAAATGATGATTGATTGCACTACAAACTTTCTCTATATCATTAGGGTTAATTTCAGGAACAGCTATAGGTATTGGATCACATACATTCCCGACAAGTGTTCTAATTTGACGATACCAAGCTGATGGATTACTCCTTTTAAGGTGTTGAATACGATTGGGATAAAACTTATTTCTGGCTTCAATTCTACTCCGTTGAACATTATTTCTAAGTCGTTTCCAATTATTAATGTCATTATCATAAAATGCCATTTGTCTTTGACGAATAAGGCTCTTTATCCTTGGGGTTATCCATGGTTTATCTCTTATATGTAACTTTACTTTTCGTATAGGAAGATAAGTATGAATTCCTCTATTAAAATCTTTTTACAAATAGTTCGTATTGTTCGTTAACATTTGAAAATCCATAAAGTTGAGACCAATCATGTGAACTAACCCATCTACCAAATTCTCTTATAGCACTATCAGGCATAGGACGACATGTACGAATTCGAGACGAGTTAGCTTTATGTTGGTTAATTTTTGGTTTTAAAATAACACAGTTATGATCAGAAAAACCTATAGGAGAACAGATTTGGCCTTTCTCGTAGTGATCTACTAAATTAGTTATTATTTTATCTAAAATATTGTTGCCCCTTGTGGGCTCCTCCACCATCTGTCGGAAACGCTGGTCAGCAAGAAGCGGATCAGTGTTGAGCTGGTTAAAATCTCCAAGTATGACGATACCAGCCTCAGGGCTACGAGTCAGAAGAACATCCACATTGGAGAGAATGTGTTCGATGAGCTTTCTCTCCAAGGCCTGATCTGGTTGGGGATAATAGACAACAGCGCAATACATACAGGAAACGCTTCTTGGCAGGTGTGTTGGGCGAACCTTAATCCATGAAACTTCAAGGTCATCTGGGACATCTTTAAAAATCATTACAAATGATACAAACGAAAACAAACAAACGAACAAACAACTAAAACAAGTAAAACACATGAAGAAAAAAAAATAACAAAGTAATTATGATAAAAATAGTGTTGTTCAGCGTACGTAATGGCAATATGATGAGTTGAAGAAAATGAATGGAAATTGGCCATGTACTGGAAAAGCCAAGAGCAATTACAGCAAGAATGTGGCAAGTACCGAGTTATGAAAATATAGATTAAACTTAAAACTTAAAACATAAACACTTTAAGAAAAACAACAAAACAAACAAGAAAAACTGGTCGTTTCTAATTAATCAATAATTGATTAATAGAAACTGTTTATATTGTCTTTCAAATATGCCCAAGTCCAAATCATTCCATAAAGTGGGGTCTGTGTGTCGAATTGTATGTCTTGATCTATCATTTGAGAAGGTCCACCTGTGAAATTGATTAAACGATCTAGTATAGCGGCTGTGAATGTTAGAATTAATTGAGAACATGTTGATTAAATATGGTGATAAAATTTTGAGTGGTAGCGTTGCATAATCGAAGAAATTGGAATATTTGTAATGTCTGGCAGTTTAAGCGTACGGAATGATTTAAACAACTGAGAGGTTGATGCGTTATAGTCCGCTTTCATACAGATACGTAGTGCCTTCTTTTGTAGTATAATTAGTTTTTGTAAATGGAAAGAATACGTGTTCCCCCAGATTAACAATAAGACAAATAAGACAAAATATAAGCATTATAAAGAGTAAACATTATATAACTAGGTAATGCATATTTCAATCGATTTAAAATTCCAATAAGACGTGATATCTTGACACAGACTGAACTAATGTGATCATTCCAACTTAAGTTAGTGTTTAAAATGACACCTAGAAATTTTATTGAATCATAAAATTTCAAAGGGGTTGAATCTATTTTAAGAGATAATATACAGATAATGCACGGTAGCGAGTGCATTCAGGGCAAAATAATGCACGATGTGCGAGAAGAGCCCCTGGATATACCGCACCGAGGTCCGCAGGACCGAGTGCGGTATATCCAGGTGGCGAGTCGAGCACAGAGTGCATTATTTCGGCCCACAAATGCACAAGCAAACGTGCATTGTTTGTTTTATACAACTTCCCCCTCCTACTGTCGTTCTGAGCTTCCCCCAAAGCCAATGAATAAATAATTGAATTGTATTCCTACCTTCACGCTCACGCGTCATCCATCATTGTATATAAATCAAAACTATATCCCCCCCAAAAAAAAGGAACACGAGAACAGAAAAAACACTAAAAAATTAACAACTAGGCTAATGAATTCAATAATGAATTCACAGCTACATGTAGCTAGCTAGCGATACAGTCTGTCTCACAATCTAGTCTGTGAATGCGCTTAATAAAATAAATTATAGAATGGGTTTCAGAATCCCTGCAATCTCATTGGTCAAGAGCTGTGCCTTTAATTTTACTGGCCTGCACGTTCGATATCAATAATTATTACGATCACTGACGATAGCCACTGTAAACATGCTATCGATATTTATTTTAGCGAGTGCGAGAGTCTGAGCTGAGAGCCGCGATATACGACTTTTTAATGACGGAGAATTGCAAGATTTGAGACAAAATTCAGATGTTAATGATAGTTGACTTCGGATTCTGATGGTAAGCCCAATAAAATCCGATTATAGGTCTACCTGTTTAAAAACAAGCAAACTGAAAAGGCGATTAAATGAAAATTAGTGCAGTGTGAAACTGAAACTTCAAGGAGAGGGTTACTGTGTAGTACCGTACGCTGCACTGCACTGTGCAGTGCATACGGTACGGTGATTCACTACAGTCTACAGCGCAGCATACACTGGTCTGGGCTGGCCTGGATTATGGGATGACCAGACTTAAAATTTGTTGATGCAAGACTAGAAGTTCTCTTTGCATTAATTCTTTAAATTACTTGCTTTAATGTAAATAGACTAGATTATATCTAACTTGGGCTTGTTGTTGACACTGACAGATTCTAAAATAAAAAAAGTTGACAGTCATGACAGTAGTTAGCTTAGCCTTAGGGTCAAGACTCTAACACTGAAATAAAATGAAATTCTGAAATTTAACCTTAAAGGGGAATGAAAGGTAACAAACATTAACCTACAATCATGTAGATAATTGTCAGCCTTTTACAAATATCTTGAAATTACTCATGTTTGATTATTGAAGAAAGATAACAGTGTCTCAAAAAGTTGCAGTTTCCTTGTTAGACATTATCCCATGGGGGCTGCCATTTTCTTTACAAAGTAATGTCAGAGCAGTTATATTTATGAGATACCCACTGACCTATACACTAGCTATAATAACACTCATGATCACCTGTGGAATGCATGACACTGGATTTTCCCATAATACATGTAAAGCATTTTTGTAGTCATGTACATTCAAATGAAGATACTATTTGTATCAAGATATTTGGTTCAGCTGTTTCTTTTGTTAAGCAGGATTTAACATGCACAAGTTGTTTGGTCAGACAAAGGTTTGTCAATTCTACAAAAAAGTGACAAAGACCTACAACTGCTCTTAGATATCACCTGTGCGAGACAATGGGGGTACCAAGATGGCTGCCATTTTGCATTGTGGCTTTAGTTGTACAATAGCTATTCAATATGCAACATCATATCCATTATATACAGGTAAATGGACATGTACTCATATGACATCACAGTTTTTCAAAATGGCAGCCCCCATGGGATAATATCTGGCAAGGAATCTGCAAAATTTAGAGAGATTGTTCTCCTTATTAAGTAATCAAATAGGAGTATTTTCAAGATATTTCGAATAGGCTACCAATTTTCCACTTGATTATCAGCTAATGTTCGTTGAGTTTCATTCTCCTTTAAATTAGCCAGATTTTCAGTTCTCTATGGAAGTCATTAAATTTCTAAAATCTATTTATGATGCATGGAAATGATTTACCAGTGCAAGCATGAAGCAGTGCCTTGTATAAGGTTTTTTTCTCTTATCATGCGTCCGGTAAAATTTGGCCGGTAAATTGTTGCATGATACCAGTAATAATGCCATTTATCCTGTACGCCCATTCTATAAAACAGATGATGCACAGATTTATTTCGTGAGTCGGTAGAATTGTTTGCATTCGGTAAATTTGGCCTGGTCTAAAACACACTCGGCTGCGCCTCGTGTGTTTAAACCATGCTCAAATTTACCTTATGCAAACAATTCTACCGACCCACTCATATCTGTGCATCATCTGTATAATGAGATGAAGAAACTAGGACGTAACGTAAGCGCTTAGCTAGCTTAGTACTAGACCGAAATTTTCTGTCTCTCGTTCGTTAGCCTCTTATTTGGATAGGGTCGGCCATTCACTTAGAGACAGAAACGCTCCATTCACTCGCCTGTGCAAACTCACTGTCAACCGCTTGACAGTAGGCATGTCGTTTTTGTAAATCGTATTATTCACATTTTAACAATATTTGTGTAAATTAAATAGATTAGGCCTAGGCTGTATACTTAAACGAACATGTTCAACTTACCAATTTGACTGTTATTCCTTTTAATGCTCCTTTTTCAGGTAATTCAGGGTCCAAGGTTTTCTCCGTTTGAAAATCTTCCAGTCGTATTCAAACGGTATAGTGTGTGAGTCAATGGGATTCGGTTTGCACAGGCGAGTGAATGGAGCGTTTCTGTCTCTAAGTGAAGAGCTACGAACGAGAGACAGAATTTTCGGTCTAGCTTAGTACCCGCGGCTTTTGCTAAACAGTCGGGTAACGTCGCGTCGCGTTGGTAGAAATTTTCGAACATTTTTCAGGAAGGTGTCTTCAAGGGGACAAATTGAAAAAGAGTCCATCTCAGTATGATTTTCCCCGTTTTCAGGCTAAAAACGACAAACAAGGGAATAAAGAAAACAATAGAAGGATAATGCAAAGAAAAACATGAACTATAAAGAGAGAATAGAAGGGTAGGAAGGATGGAAGAAAATATGATGAAAGGAAACAAAGAATACAACAAAAGGAAAGTTGGAAAGTAAAAATAAGTGGATAAAAAAACATAAAGAAAGATAGAGACATAAATGATAGAAGGATAAAGATATTAAGAGTAACATAAGGAAAGATAGAAGAGAAGATGCAATTGCGGCAAGCTGGCGCGCGTGCCGGGCTAGACTCGAGCGAGCTAGCTGTGAGATTCTTTTCACATTTTTAGCACTTACTGTAGGCCTATTACTGGATACTCATTAAGTTTTTACGTTATACAAATAAAATGTGCATCCAATGTTTATCACGTAATGAATAGTAAAATAAAAATCATTCCGAAAATAGTGATTTAGTAATGTGTTTTTTCTGTTTTCTAAAAAAAAAGGTTTTGAAATATTAAACTATGAATAATTCTAGAGCAAGTCCTAACTTCAACTCTTTTTTTTTTGGGGGGGGGGGGGGTAGCGTGTGGGTGTGTGTGTGTGTGTGTTCCATTTTTTTTTTACAGGGTAATTATTTTGTTTTTCATTGCTATATTGTCCTTTTGCGGTTTACATATATTAGAGAGATATGAGAGAGATAGAACGAGAGAGATATAGAACGAGATAGAGATAGAGAGAAAATGTAGAGATTAAGAACTAGTAGATCAGGTTAAACAACGAAGACAAAGAAGATGATCGAATAACAAGAGCAAGGGGGAAGAAAGAGAAAGCGAGAAATGGAGCTTCAGTGCACAGAAGGATATGGGGAAAAAGAGAGAAAGAAGAGATTGATCAGGTAAGAGTGAGCATTTTGTCCGTCCGTGACACTTGTGATATCCCATGTTGAGAGGCTTTACCTAACTTGTTCGTATCTTGGTAAAATGATTTGTTAGAAAATTCTGATATGTCTACTTATTTGGGCCATACAATTTTCAGCATGGGTGTTGTTAAAAATTGCCATGTTTAGCAAAAATTCGTTACACCCTCTTCAGCATTCGCTACAAAATCAGGGGCTCGACATAAACTTGACAGATGATTGTAAACCCTGTTTATGTAACTAACATTTAATAAGAAAATATTTGACAAGTTTAATTTATTTGGATTGTAATTACAAAAGGGGACGAGGAAGTCAAGCAATCAATTTCTATCTCGTCCGTCCGTCACAATGAACATTTTTCCGATTTGCATATCAGGCCCCTAGCCAGGGGGTCGGAGGGGTCGGACGACCCCCACCCCCACCTTCTTGGGATGATATCTGCTTTTTCATGAAAAAAAAATATTGGCAACACTACAACTCACTTCACCATCATTCACAACCCCTAAATTTCCCCTCGGGAGTCATTAAATTACAGCAGTAAGCATCTATATTTTATCATTTTCCGGGGGGGGGGGCATGCACCCGGACCCCAAGCAAGGACCTTACAAAAAGGTCCACCTTCCCCTTTAGAAACCCTGGCTACTGGCCTGCATATAGAAACCATGACAACCATGTTTTTTTTCATAATCCTTTGTGATACTCTTTATGATAAACCCCGAAGTTACCCATGTTTATTTGTTAATTAATATTTATAACCCCCGCCCCACCATGAAATTAAATTTTGTTTTCCATCTTTCATAATGTTACTGTTTATATTTATTCTTTTTATCCTCTTTTTTTATTGCTTTCCATCTTCACTTTGTTATTCTTTGTTCCCTTTTATCATCTTCTCTTCCACCTTTCTTCATGTTTATATTTATTTTTCTCTCTATCTCTCGCTTTGTCATTTCTTGCTTTTATCTATCAATTATCTTTCCATCCTTCCTCTCGTTATGATATTCTTTGTTTCCTGTTATCATTTTCTCCCCCACCTTCCTCACGTTAATCTTTATCCTTCTATCATTTCTCTCTGTCTTTCTTTATATAAGTTAAACTTTTTTTTTCCTATCATTTCTCTTTTTTTTTATATTATTCTTTTTAAAATCATTTTCTGCTTCCCATCTTTATTTACTTTCCTTAAAACATTCTTTGCTTTTATCCTATCATTTTGTTTTCCTTTCATCTTTTCTTTCGTTATGTTATTCCTTTATTCAAATTATCATCTTCTCTTCTATCTTTCCTTATGTTACTCTTAATATCTTTATCCTTCTATCATTTATGTCTCTATCTTTCTTTATGTTTTTCTTTGTTTTTATCCACTCATTTTTACTTTCCAACTTTCCTTTTGTTGTATTCTTTGTTTCCTTTCATCATATTTTCTTCCATCCTTCCTACCCTTCTATTCTCTCTTTATAGTTCATGTTTTTCTTTGCATTATCCTTCTATTGTTTTCTTTATTCCCTTGTTTGTCGTTTTTAGCCTGAAAACGGGAAAAATCATACTGAGATGGACTCTTTTTCAATTTGTCCCCTTGAAGACACCTTCCTGAAAAATGTTCGAAAATTTCTACCAACGCGACGCGACGTTACCCGACTGTTTAGCAAAAGCAGTACCCGCAGGGCTTTCCTGAATTTGATTGGTTATCCGAACACCATTGCGCGTACACTTCGCGCAAACTTTGACACGCCCGGTCATTGCCACTTGCATTGTTGACGTGAATGACGTCATTCTGAGTGCAAAAAATGCACGATACCAAATGCATTATACCTGCACTCCGGCGAGCGCAGGTATAGTGCATTTGGTATAGTACGTTGTCTGCACTCCAATGCAAATGGATGCTACAGTGCAGTCCACTGAATGTCATGTGACACGATTTGAACCAATCAGATTACAGAACATTCTTGGAAGTCCACGGAAACACATATGAATTCTTTAATTGCGTTGAGCTTTTTACTTTATTCGATGGTGAATTTCAATAACTGCCATGTCTGTAGAGTAATTTTCGCGGAAAGCGTATTGACTACCATATGATACATTATGTTGCAGTAAAAAAAACTATACAGTCTATTAAAAACTAATTTCTCAAATTTTTTTTAAAGCATGGGAAAATTGATAATGGGCAGTAGTTGGTAAATAGATTTGGATTATCCTTTTTAAAAACGGGAACAACTTTGGCTATTTCCATTTTCGAGGGTACACAACCGGTTGTAAAAGAAGAGTTAAAATGTGTAAAAAAGGGTCCGACAATAAAGGGTAAAATGTGTTTTACAACAATGTCATCAAATCCAATACTTTTAACAGGTTAAAGCGATTTACCAATAATTTCCTCCTTTGCGACTGCTTTAAACACAAAGTATGTGAGAGTGGCTTATTCATGTACAAGTGAAACGAATTAAAATTTCCAGCTTTGAAAATTAATACTAATATCTGATCAATATTAACAAAATATTTGTTAATTTTTTTTCGCAATTTCACAAGGATCTCTAATATGAGAACCATTGCATACAAAGTAATTTTCTTTATCAAATGTATCTGTTTTGTTTTCCCAAAACATTGTTTATAAATTTCCACGTTTTGTTAGAATTATTTTATTATAGATTCAAACTTTTTAAGGTAATAATGCTTCTTCTCTCGATGAAGAATTGGAAGTAAACTTTATTACGAAGTCGTATATATTTGTCATGATTAACTTCAGTCCGAGAGTTTCAGAATGCCCTATAATATCGATTTTTCTTTTTTATATGTTTCGCGTGTTCCCGGTGTATGTGGGCTGGCCATGGCATAGGTTCGGCAACGCTACACACGACATTCGCACATACTGCGCAAGAATGGTTCACGGTTCCATTATCTTGACACATTGTGAGAAAACCTCTCCGAAGGTTGGTCTTTGCCATTTTTTCGACATTCCCAAAACACTGTTTATAAGTTTCCACGTTTTGTTAGAATTATTTTTTATAGATTATTTATTACGAAGTCGTTTATATTTGTGCTCCGTGAAAACCCACTTTCTAGTTCAAAGCCATGACAGTATCTGAGAGTCATACAGTATAATGACAGTCAGACATATACAAAGATCACTTTTCGGTAGGGGGCTAATAGAAACAGGGGCGCATCCAGGATTTCGTATAAAAAACGGGGCCACAATTCAGATTCTTGTTAAAAAGTAGCACGTATTTAAGGTGCCATTTGGGTCGAAAATTTGGATAAGGGGCGCACATTTTGAGAGTGTACTTCAAGTATGCCACTTGGGCTTCAAGGAGGGGGGGGGGGGGGGGGGGGGGGGGGGGCGGGCCCAGGGGCGGATCTAGCTTTTTGCCAAGGGGGGGGGGGCACGGGCCAAGGGGCGGATCTAGCTTTTTGCCAAGGGGGGGGGGGGGGTTTGACCCAACGACGATGCAGAGCATCGTCCACAAGCCGCGTAGCGGCGAGCCAATTTTTTGTGGCTATTTTGAACCCCCGTAAGTGATGTTTTCCTGTCATCTACTAACGCAATGGAGACCATAAAAAGCATAAAAATGCGGAGCATCGTCCACAAACCGCGAAGCGGCGAGCTGATTTTTTATGCTATTTTGAACCCCCGTAAGTGATTTTGAAGAATGAGATTGTTCATTCTTCAAAAATTATTAACCTTGTTTGCTGATGATACAGTAATTACATTGAGTAACAAATATTTACATACACTCATATCATTAGCAAATGAGGAAATTTTTAATGTTTTAGATTGGTTCAGGGTTAATAAATTATCCTTGAATCTTGATAAAACAAAATTTGGCCCGTATTCTGAACTCCGGTTTAACTTAAACTCCAGTTTAATTTTGTACAGAAAGTTAGGCTGCAGCTAGGGGTAGTTTAAGCCCGGTTTAACTTGTCTTCACGCACGGCCACCGCAGGATAATGTTTGCAACTGAGGCGAAGAGTGATATTAACAAAGGTTTTAAAGTCTGCTGGCACCACCTAAGAGAAAGGTAAACTTACCTCCGTAAAGAGGAAAATCTTCTTTTTCTTTTTCTTTTTAGCTGGATCTCGGATCGAAGTTGGATCTAACGTTAACGGCAGTATTCATGGCAAGCGCTGTCATTATCGCAGAACTGACTTTGCAACAATCTTTCGCGCTCGCGCGCGAGCAAGCATAGCTCTTTACACCCTGACCCGAGCCGGGCCGGCCGGCCCAGCCGACGCGACCGATACCCTCTCATCCCATCCCACGCAGTGCTGAGCTAGCTAGCTAGCTGAGCCAGGCTACATGTATTGTAGGTCGGAGCTGACTGTTGTTGGGAAGTTGGGTTCCGAAGTTACAGCTACAGAAAAAAAAAACATTCAACGAAACTACAAAACAAATATATCATTAAGAGCTCAGCTCCAGAGATTATTGCAATTCCGACTGCAATTTCAAAATTTGACAGCTGAGTCACCCAGATTTAACGTTGAAACTCAACTCTCCTCGACCTCTAACGTTATAGCTAATATCTAACCTTCGTTAGTAAAATAGGGTCTAACTTTTAGAATATATATAGTACAGTAGACATAGTCTTGACTAGTAACAAACGTAGTTTAGAAGTTTAGTCTTTACAACTTACATTATGTCTAACGTTAACGTCTTGGAAAATTGAGACACATGAATAACAAAGTTAGTCCAGGAACTTACCAATGGCAATACATTGTGACCAGATTATTTTTGTAGGCCAGCAGCTAGTAGCAGCTAACGTCAGGTTCTAAAGTAACACAGTGCCCTTCTTTATTATACATCTATGACATAGGCCTAGATCTATAGATGTCAAAGTAGATCTAGCTATAGTCTTTTTTACTTGCATTCAAATTGCAAACTATTATCTCCGAAAATGTGCCCTTCATATGGTACCCAGTAAAGTGTATTGACTTTTCAATGAAACGAAACGAACAGGTTTGTTTTCGGTCTAAAAGTACTGTATAGGCCAAGCTCTAACTGTCATATTTTACCTCTAGTTCTAGAAACGGTATATCTTATTTTTCGTTTGGTTTGTTTTTGTTTTTGTTTTTGTTTTCAAAATGCCCCCTGTGCCTCATAACATAATAGATATATAATCTGTCAGGCTAGTATAAAGAGGTCTATAGCCAGGGTCCTTTCCTTTTGCTTTGAATCTAGTCAAATTTGCAAAGTGACGGTGTTGCGTTTTCCTCACCAATCAGGGGCATTTGGGGGATCACGAAGTCCAGACATCCCCCCCCACACACACATTTTATTTTTTTTTATTTGCTTTAAATGTCAGACGTAACTAAGTCATCAAACTCCCCCCCCCCAAAAAAAAAAAAAAAAATAAAAAAATCAACCCCCCAAATCTGATGCTTTTTATGTTTTAGTTGTGTGTCAATTGCTTGAGCCCCTTTTTCAAAATACAAAATCCTTGATCTGCTCCCACATGATGGACATTGCAGGCCTAACTGTTAGATAATATAGATATAACTTTTAGATCTAGAGTCTGCCATGACTGTTTTTCACCACCGCTCAGTGGGGGCAGAGGTTATCAGATGTTTTCCTCCATATCCGACAAGCCCAAAAATGAGGGTTTCTCGCCGGGTTTGCCCCTAGCAGTATTTGCCCCCCCCCCCCCCCCGAAGCCTACGCTAGTGATCCAGCCATTTTGAAATGGTATATATAGCTAAGAAGGAGCTGAATACAGAGGCGTAGTGCCTGCGTTCAGTATCTTCCCTAGGACTACATAAACCGACCAACATAACCTTAAATAGTCTTCATTTACGATCCAGAAAACTCCAGTAGGCTAATCATGACATATGAAGTGCCAAATGGTATGCCTTTAATTTGTGTATAAAGTATTTCGTGACATTTCTTGATTAAACATCTTAAAAATGAAAGGAATAAGCAAAGTTCAGCCTTCTTGAATATAAATTGAGCTCTACTGAGCATGTGCAGTAGCAGCAGACTACGTCTCCATGGCAACTAAACCACAGTTTAACTTAGACTGGACTTAGACTCGAGTTTAACTAAACTGGACTTTCAGAAACAGAAATGGAGTTAAACCCGACATGCAGTCTAAGTCGGGTTTAGTTAGACTCTGGTTTAGCTTAGACTGGAGTTTAAGTTAAACCGGAGTTCAGAATACGGAATTTGTAAGGTAAATAATGTTAAATTTCTTGGCGTTACATTGAATGAATTGTGGACTGGAGTACCCACGTATCTGTGATATCAAAATCTATTTCCAGGGCTGTTGGTGTTCTTTCCAGATTTAAATTTATTGTACCCAGTACTGTTTTGAAAATGATATATAACACTCTTGTTCTTCCACATTTAAATTACTGTAATCATATTTGGGGAAATACTTACAAAACTCACTTAAAGAAATTGTTCATTCTTCAAAAAAAAATCAGTTCGAATTATTACAAAATCTTCTTTTCAATCAACCAGCATTCCCCTCTTTAAAAAACTGAATATTTCACCAATTTTTGAATTAGTTTCATTAAATTCTTTGATATACATGTATTCCAAGCATATATTGCAATATGTTTGTCCAAAACTCTAGTCTTCACTCTTATTCAACCCGTTAAAAATAAGATTTTCACTTACCAAAGGTCAAATTGACAATCTCACTCAATTCTCTTTATTTTGTTGGCATTAAGCTCTGGAATCAATAAGACGAAACCATTAAATCAAGTACTACATTATCTCTGTTTAAAAAGCTCTGTCAAAGGCAATAAATGTATAATTTGTCTATTACTGGTCATTGATGCATATTATTTTCCTTCATATATTATATTGTATTATATTGTATATACATGTATTATTAATTTTGAATCTGTTTCAGGATTGGCACATTTTATATCTGTGTGTGTGGGTGTGCGTGTTTAGCTTGTTGTATGGTTGCTGGTGTGTGTGTGTTGTATGTGTATGCATGCGGGTGAGTAAGTGTGAATTTGTATGTATAAATCCTTTTTTGTTTATTTTTGTTTATCACTGATACCTATTATGTAATTTGTCAGGGCCAATTTCATTACAAGCATTGCTTTTTCCTTTTGGTCCTTACCATAATGATAATTTGATGTTTATATCCTGTAATTTCTTTTGTAAATTGTATACTGTACTATTGTTATCGTTATATTGTTATTTTCTTATTATGGTTAAATAAAATGAATCTTGAATCTTAAATGTTTTCCTGGCATCTACTAACGCAATGGAGACCATAAAAAGCATAAAAATTACGGGCCATCGTCCACAAGCCGCGAGCCGATTTTTTTGCTATTTTGAACCCCCGTAAGTGATGTTTTCCTGGCATCTACTAACACAGTGGAGACCATAAAAAGCATAAAAAATGCGGAGCATCGTCCACAAGCCGCGTAGCGGCGAACCGATTTTTTTGCTATTTTGAACCCCCGTAAGTGATGTTTTCCTGGCATCTACTAACGCAATGGAGACCATAAAAAGCATAACAATGCTATAGGAACATACTGTGTGGGTCTGGACATATGATGGCGTTTTTCTATGCACATTAAAAATTTACATTTTTACTTGGCAGCCAAAGAGGGGGGGGGGGGGGGGGGGGTTAACCCCCCCCCCCCCACCCCCCCCCCCCCCGTAGATCCGCGGGGCCGATTGTGCCCCTACTAAAAATCTGCCAGTGAATAGGGAGTATATTGATATCAAATTCTCTTACATTTAGAAGGAAAAAGATCAAATACATTCAACATATTATTGCCGTGTCTACAATTTAAAGATTTTTCAAACCAGGTGATCTTAAGAAGAGCGGGATAATAACAAATACAACACAACTAATTATTTATTAATTAAAAACGGAGAACACCTGCTCATTCAAAGTCGCTTTTCCCTGACATGTATTCTCTGGCCTGAGCAATTAATGAATTAATTAATAAATCTTACAATCCTATTTTTTATTATTCTTAACCCTTTTTTAAGGTCAATATTGCCCAGACTGCTATACCAAGCAGCATTACTATAGTCAAACAAACATCGAATCACAGCGAAACATAATAATTATACGTCTTGACTTGAAAATCATGCAGTTTCGATATCAGTACAATACCTTTAAGCGAGCATTTGCCCTTTTTTGGTAAAAACTTACTTCAATTATTAAAATTCTGCCCTCATTATCATTAGAGTCTTTACAACCCTTTTATCCCGCCACCCACAATCATATTCTGTGTTATTGCTAGGAGCAGTAAGTATGCCATTGATGTTCCATATGCAACTAATCCAGTACCACCACCCTCCTCCACACACATTTGCACAAGTTGAGTTTATCGTACCCTCTCCAGGTGCGGTGAACACAGCAGGAATACTCTTCGGTTGCAAGCGTCGTTTCCATTCAGTGTTTCTGTGGCTGCTCCGGAAATGATAGAAACTTCCTGAAAAACTATACCAAGAAAGATGAGGGAATATTAGTCTAGAGTGGAAGGTCATTTAGATTTATTTTATCTGATTGCTATATACAGTGTGAGTCAATGAAAAGGAAGCCCATATTCAGGTCCGAATGTCTTAAAAAGGAAGTGAAATTACTGACATGTATCATCAGGGGCGGATCCAGGATTAAAAAAAAAGGTGGGGACACAAATCTCGTGCCTCCAGAATTATCTGACAAGCAACATAAACAAGAGCCCCAGGGGGCACGACGCTCACCTGAGGTGGATCAATTCACATCTGGTGCATGTTCTCTCTAGCACAAGAACAACTTTCATTCTTCATCTATAGAGGTATCTCTATACACAATACCAAGTCTGAGCTTCCTATCAAGTTCGGTTAAATTCCAATCATGGGTTTTGGAGAAGCTGAAAATGTAAAAAGTTTATGGATGGCGGACAACTTGCCCCACCTCCCCCCCCCTCCAGTATGTTACCCCCACAGACCCCCTATAGGGCCACCCAGAAAAAATCTCCATACACAATACCAAGTCTGAGCTATTCCTGGTTCTGGAGAAGATGTTTGAAATTTACATAGCTTTTACACTTGGGGGCCCTCCCCCTGGGCCCCCTTGGGGGCCACATGTACCATTTTAGCAACTTTGGATCCCCTACCCCTGAGGATGATTCCTACCAAGTTTGGTTGAATTCCGATCATGTGTTTTGGAGAAGATCAGAATGTACATTTTGCCTGGCAGCGCCCCCCCCCCTCCAGTATGTTACCCCCACAGGGCCCCTATAGGGCCACTCAGAGAAATTTCATGAACAACATTCATTCTTCATCTATAGAGGTATCTCCATACACAATACCAAGTATGAGCTATGCCTGGTTCTGGAGAAGAAGATGTTTGAAATTTACATAGCTTTTACAATTGGGGGCCTTCCCCCTGGGCCCCCCTGGGGGCCACATGTACCATTTTAGCAACTTTGGGTCCCCTACCCCTAAGGATGATTCCTACCAACTTTGGTTGAATTCCGATCATGTGTTTTGGAGAAGAAGATCAGAATGTACATTTTGCCTGGCAGCGCCCCCCCCTCCAGTATGTTACCCCCACAGGGCCCCTATAGGGCCACTCAGAGAAATTTCATGAACAACATTCATTCTTCATCTATAGAGGTATCTCCATACACAATACCAAGTATGAGCTATGCCTGGTTCTGGAGAAGAAGATGTTTGAAATTTACATAGCTTTTAGAATTGGGGGCCTTCCCCCTGGGCCCCCCTGGGGGCCACATGTACCATTTTAGCAACTTTGGGTCCCCTACCCCTAAGGATGATTCCTACCAAGTTTGGTTGAATTCCGATCATGTGTTTTGGAGAAGAAGATCAGAATGTACATTTTGCCTGGCAGCGCCCCCCCCCCTTCAGTATGTTACCCCCACAGGGCCCCTATAGGGCCACTCAGAGAAATTTCATGAACAACATTCATTCTTCATCTTTAACACCCAGCTCTGACGTCTGTCTATTGTACTTTCACGACATTATTTTCAACGAATGGAGTGATATCGGTAATAACACGCCTTTCGCAACAATTGTTGTAGTACGAACGGCTTGTTATGATTATCAGCGCTCCATTCGTCAAAACAATGTAGTGCATAAAAAGGAGAGTACATTCATTGTTTTCCGCAAATGGAATGATGCTAATGACACGCCATTAACAACAATTGTTATACTGAGTAGTACGAGTATGAATATCATCGCTCCATTCGTAGAAAACAATGTTGGGCATGAAAAGGAGAGTACATATAGCTGAAAAAATTAATACTACAATTTTAACACTATTATAATCATAGATGGCTGACAAATCGTAATTCAAGTTAGTTGAAACTTTAATCTTATCTTGGTTATCGACCCAATAGACAATTTCATAAATGTATTCAGATCATGGCTTGCCCGAGGTCTGGGCAAAGCTTGCCTGATATAGCAACAACTAATGTATGCACAATGGAAATAAAAGAAACACAATAACTTTGAACAGCTGAATGACATTGCTTGTCACTAGGTTTTCTGGTAGAAATATCCATAAATTTGAATCCATTTGTGAAATGGTCTAATAAAGGAGTCATTAATGTGGTACAACTTAATAAGCATTTGTGTTATTGGCTCAGTCGCCTTAATTTTCATGCAAACATTATTTTACTACAATTTGTAGTATTAATTTTTTAAGCTATATGTACTCTCCTTTTCATGCCCAACATTGTTTTCTACGAATGGATCAAATGGAACATAATAAAAAAAATAAATGAAAGTAACACATACCTATGTCTCATTTCAGCGTCATGTTGTATATGTTGAAAGGAACCTGATGTTGATGGCTTTGACTCCTCCATATTTAATATATCTTCAACGATAGCATCTGAACTAACATCGATTTCAGAGTCCCTGAATGTATTTTGCGTTTGGAACAGTTCGCTTTCACTGTAGCTGAACATCTTGATTCAAATTTTGACAACGTAACTGATCGCTGACCAATGAGAGAATGAATGAAACAGTTGATCCGTGATGCATGCAACCCATTCACATTTGATTGTATTATTTAACTATTTTGTACGAATGGCGTGTTATTGTTAATCGCTGGTCAAGTGTATAATGCAGCAGTGATTAAATTCAAATGTACTGTGTTTGGAATGTGATCATTGTTGTCGTGGTGCATAACACTGTTACGCTTGAATTTCCAACAATACAGTATGTGGTTACTAATAAACACATGTTATCACTCCATTCGTGGAAAATAATGTAGTGAAAGAACAATAGACAGACGTCAGAGCTGGGTGTTAAATCATATAACACAACTCGTAACTGTCCGTTCGTGGGTGAGAATGAGCTTCGGGCTACGCCCTCAGCCCATTCTCACACACGAACGGACAGTTACTCGTGTGTTATCCTTTACATAGAGGTATCTCCATACAAAATACCAAGTCTGAGCTATGCCTGGTTCTGGAGAAGAAGATGTTTGAAATTTACATAGCTTTTACAATTGGGGGCCCTCCCCCTGGGCCCCCCTGGGGGCCACATGTACCATTTTAGCAACTTTGGGTCCCCTACCCCTAAGGATGACTCCTACCAAGTTTGGTTGAATTCCGATCATGTGTTTTGGAGAAGATCAGAATGTACATTTTGCCTGGCAGCGCCCCCCCTCCAGTATGTTACCCCCACAGGGCCCCTATAGGGCCACTCAGAGAAATTTCATGAACAACATTCATTCTTCATCTATAGAGGTATCTCCATACACAATACCAAGTATGAGCTATGCCTGGTTCTGGAGAAGAAGATGTTTGAAATTTACATAGCTTTTACAATTGGGGGCCTTCCCCCTGGGCCCCCCTGGGGGCCACATGTACCATTTTAGCAACTTTGGGTCCCCTACCCCTAAGGATGATTCCTACCAAGTTTGGTTGAATTCTGATCATGTGTTTTGGAGAAGAAGATCAGAATGTACATTTTGCCTGGCAGCGCCCCCCCCCCCCTTCAGTATGTTACCCCCACAGGGCCCCTATAGGGCCACTCAGAGAAATTTCATGAACAACATTCATTCTTCATCTATAGAGGTATCTCCATACACAATACCAAGTCTGAGCTATGCCTGGTTCTGGAGAAGATGATGTTTGAAATTTACATAGCTTTTACAATTGGGGGCCCTCCCCCTGGGCCCCCCTGCGGGCCACATGTACCATTTTAGCAACTTTGGGTCCCCTACCCCTAAGGATGATTCCTACCAAGTTTGGTTGAATTCTGATCATGGGTTTTGGAGAAGAAGATGAAAATGTAAAAAGTTAACGGACGACGCACGACGCACGACGCACGACGGACGACGGACAAATTTCCATCGCAATAGCTCACTCGAGCCATAGGCTCAGGTGAGCTAAAAAGGGTTATATCACATTTTAAAAATCCAATTTGCCTCCAGAATTCTCCGACAAACCCCCCCCCCCCCAAAAAAAAAAAAAAAGAAGAAAAAGGTTACTTTTTCTTTCAATGGGGGGGGGGGGGGCACGGCCCCCTAAATCCGCCACTGTGTATCATAATGATATAACAGCTCATGATATTTTCATTTTGAAAGGCAAGAAAAAATCAACGAACAACGAACCAATGAACGAAACAAAACAAAACAAAAATAACAAAACATGCATATGAGAGGATGAACCAACTTTCCATGTGAGATTACTACAGTCACACCAGCAAGACCGACGCCAGACCGACAACAAACCGAACACAAACCGAACACAAAATTGCATTGCTACCAGTGATCAAGAATCGGTCACTTTGGAGTAGGTGTGGGGTCGGTTTGGCGGTGTGACTGAGGTATAATTGGATGATACAGTGATAACATTGCCTTGATGTTCGATCAAGAAGGAATGATGCAATGCTACAACAAGCGAAGCGTGCGCGTCCAGATCGATAGTTATCACACAATAGCGAAAAGTTGCTACTTTAGAAAATAGTGGAAAACTACTGATCCAAACCAAGAAGCAGTATACTCCAAATATAAAATTATGGCTATACGTACTCATGTTCTGGACGTAGAAGTGCCATAAAGGTAGCGTTAATGACTTCACCGTCCTCAAAGTGTACCGTTATATTGTATCTCCCCTTCATTAACCGCGCCATCTTCGTAAGTCCCAGCCAATGATCTCCGTGTAGGTCTCCAAATCCATGAAGGTAATCAGTCCAGGAGCGATTGAAATCAAGCGAGGGTCCCGTCCTTCGCTGTGGAGTTTTAAGGCATACAGTAACACTTCTCGAAATTTAGAATTAATTTTCTGAATTCATGACTGCTGTGTATAGGGGCAATATTTATAATTACAGTTGGACTATCATTAAAAATTATCTGATTTTTTTTTTTACCTTTAAGATATCAAGATAGTCATAATTGAAAATCTGTTATACCTGGTACAGTGTTCAGCTTTCGCGGACGCGCTTATAATATGTCTATTAATATATACATGTATATATACTATATATAAATATATATGTGAAAGAAATTGCGAGAATAACGTTGCGTAGCTCAATCAAAGTTCCCCAGAGCTGTCCTCCCTTTTTGAAATTTTTCAAAGGCTGAAAAAATGTCTCCGCCGGGAATCGAACCCGGGTCGTTGGCTCAGAACGCCAATGCCTTAACCACTAGACCACGGAGACGGGTTAGTGGTTTCGGCGACACCAGATTCAATTGACCGACAAATTGACAAATCCTCACCTGCCCCCGACAAAGGAATTAATTAATAAGGTTGAGGATTTGTCAATCTGTCGGTCAATTGAATCTGGTGTCGCCGAAACCACTAACCCGTCTCCGTGGTCTAGTGGTTAAGGCATTGGCGTTCTGAGCCAACGACCCGGGTTCGATTCCCGGCGGAGACATTTTTTCAGCCTTTGCAAAAATTTCAAAAAGGGAGGACAGCTCTGGGGAACTTTGATTGAGCTACGCAACGTTATTCTCGCAATTTCTTTCACATTTGTATTTATTTCCACGAGATTTGCCAAAGCTGTTGTATATGTTATTTCCTTACACTTGTTAATAATTATTCTAATGTATACATGTATTCAAAGCATTCGCTTGGATCCAGCTGAGGCACGCGGCTTGTCTTTGTTCAAAACTCACCTGCCCCCGACAAAGGAATTAATTAATAAGGTTGAGGATTTGTCAATCTGTCGGTCAATTGAATCTGGTGTCGCCGAAACCACTAACCCGTCTCCGTGGTCTAGTGGTTAAGGCATTGGCGTTCTGAGCCAACGACCCGGGTTCGATTCCCGGCGGAGACATTTTTTCAGCCTTTGCAAAAATTTCAAAAAGGGAGGACAGCTCTGGGGAACTTTGATTGAGCTACGCAACGTTATTCTCGCTATTTCTTTCACATTTGTATTTATTTCCACGAGATTTGCCAAAGATGTTGTATATGTTATTTCCTTACACTTATATATAAATATATATATATATATATATATATATATTCCACCTGAAGAAATAAATAAAAGCGCTTGTGGAAACCTTTTTACTGCTGTGTTTTATTTGTCTCTGAGTGAACTTTTCATTTACTTTATATATATATATATATATATATATAATATTATACGCAGCAATGGAAATACCAACATGAGAGTCTACCCGGGGTAGCTCCCCCCCCCCGGGTAGACCAAACACAGGTCGATTAGGGAACTTAAAAACATTTTATGTATGTTTCTGGCCATTTAATCAACCCAGGGTAAATAACACTTCCAACTATTTATATCACATGTATCCCAGATGTTTTAATTTATTGTCAACCCAGAGTAGTATTTGTGGCCATTTAGTCCACCCATAGATAAGAACCCCAACTGCCTATATCACAATCCTCCTAGACACTTTAGTTTATTGTCCACCCAGAGTTGTCTTTGTGTCCATTAAGTCAACCAAGGGTAGATAACAATTCTTACTGTCTGTATCACAGTCGTCCACAAATAGGAGTCTGGGTTGACAACAAATTAAAACATCTGAAATACGTGTGATAGAAAGTTGGAATTGTTATCTACCCTGGGTTGACTAAATAGCCACAAAAACTATCCTGGGTTGACTAAATGGCCATAAAGACTACTCTGGGTTGACAACAAACTAAAACGTCTAGGATGCCTGTGATATAAACAGTAGGAATTATCTACCCTGGGTTAACTTAATGGACATAAAGACAAATTAGGTTGACAATAAACTAAAATCTCTATGATGATTGTGATATAGGCAGTTGGGATTCTTATCTACCCTGGGTGGACTAAATGGCCACAAATACTACTCTGGGTTGACAATAAATTAAAACATCTGGGACACCTGTGATTTTAATTGTCGGAAGTGTTAGCTGCCCTGGGTCTAATACCATGTGTTAGTGTGCATTCTTTGTCTTTGTCTATATTGCTCTGCAACGCATCGAGCACTCTCAGTCCTACAAGGAGAGCACCCTACAAGTATATATATACAGTTAACAACAAAATTATTCATACCCCTTGGAAAATTCTAGTTTTTTTCATTTTTCCTAAAAATGAATGGTTAAATGAAGTTACTTGCACATCACTTGAATACATTTAGTTATCATCTGCAAATGAATGCCGTTTCCGGTTTCACCTCATTTGCATAACAATAGATAAGGCGAGTCATCCAAACTGGGCGATGTTCAAAATTATTCATACCCTTGGTGATTTATTGACTTTGTCAATCATTATGAATCCGATCCTTGTGATTAATGCTTGTAATTCACTTTATTATAATACACGGTCACAAGGCTTCCGGGAGGGGTCTCTGCTGGGATATCAGGCCAGTACCTGTTCTCCAATGGCTCAATCTCCTTGAGGATGTGTCCACACATGCCTTCACCTGACCTTCAGGGAGTTCATTAGATTTCGTGTCCTACAGGTGATGCAGTTATCAACTTCATGATGACAGGACTATGATATTGAAATTTTCGGTCATTTATTCCATGCATTTTAATGAAAATTCTATATCTACTTATGAAGCAAAGCACCATTCCTGAAGAGCCCTTCCCTTTTGCACTGCCTGTGGGAGGGTTCACCTTTATTCATTGGCCCCATTCTTAATCAGAGTGCTCAGGAAGGCCATGTTGGTGATATTAAAGTCATTTCATGACTCTAACGTCAGGTCACCATGAATAACAGTATGTAACCTTTGAGTACCATACACATCCCACATTGACTGTTACTGTATATAAATCTTCATATGGTATATTCTTTGTATCTTTGGTATGAAAGCTACAATCCTTGATATCAAAATGAATGCAAACCAAATTTATACCATATGCCCTCCATGTTACCAGCTGCAGTGCACAAAATGCTACCAGTTTGACAGTGCACTGGAACATAAAGATCAGTATTTTAAGCTTCACTAGAGTACCCACTTGCAGGTGTCCATATCAAAAATGTGTCAATCAGTGTAACTGAATAAACTGATAAAATTGGCACCATCCAACCTTTAGACAACTACCATGGCCTCCCTAAACATAATGGAACAAAAGTATCAGGAAATACCTTCCCTTGACAGTGCAACAGTGAATGCCTCTAGGGAAGTCTCTCCAGGAAGAGTGCTTTGTTTCAACTTAGATACAGAATTGTCATTAAAATGTAAGGAATATTAACGAAAATATCAATATCATAGTCCTATCCTCATGACGTCTAAAACTACACCACCTGCAAACACAAAATCTGCTTTAAATCCATCGAATCCCCTGAAGACCAGGTGATGGCATGTGTGGACAACATCCTCAAGGAGATTGGGCCATTGGAGACCAGGTATTGGCCTGATATCTCAGTAGAGACCTCCAGAAGCATTGTGACAGTGTGAAGAAAGTGTTACGAGCATTAATCACAAGGACTGGATTCATACTGATTGACAAAGTCAATAGATCACCAAGGGTATGAATAATTTTGAACATCACCCAGTTTGGATAATTCACCTTTTCTATTGTTATGCAAATGAGGTGAAACCAGAAACAGCATTCATTTGCAGATGATAACTAAATGTATTTATGTGATGTGCAATTAAATTCAGATAACCATTCATTTTTAGGAAAAATGCAAAAAACTAGAATTTTCCAAGGGGTATGAATAATTTTGTTGTTAACTGTATATTATATATATATATATATATAAGAATCCCAACTGCCTATATCACAATCATCCTAGACACTTTAGTTTATTGTCAACCCAGAGTTGTCTTTGTGTCCATTAGTCAACGCAAGGTAGATAACAATTCCTACTATCTATATCAGAGGCATCCACAAATACGAGTCTGGGTTCACAACAAATTAAAACATCTGAGACACGTTCGATAAAAACAGTTGGAATTGTTATCTACCCTGGGTTGACTAAATAGCCACAAAAACTACGCTGGGTTGACAAACTAAAACGTCTAGGATGCCTGTGATATAGACAATAGCAATTGTTGTCTACCCTTGGTTGACTAAATGGCCATAAAAACTACTCTGGTCTGACAACAAACTAACACGTCTAGGATGCCTGTGATAAAGCAATTGTTATCTACCCCTGGGTTGACTTAATGGACACATAGACAACTCTGGGTTGACAATAAACTAATGTGTAGGATGATTGTTGTATAGGCATTTGGGATTCTTATCTTACCCCGGGTGGACTAAATGGCCACAAATACTACTCTGGGTTGATAATAAATTAAAATATCTGGGACACCTGTGATATAAATAGTTGGAAGTGTTATTTACCCTTGGTTGATTAAATGGCCAGAAACATACATAAAATGTTTAAGTTCCCTAATCGACCAGGGGTTGTCTACCCTGGGGGGCCCTACCCTGGGTAGAATCCCGCGTGGGTATTTCCATTGCTGCATATATATATATATATATTTACATGCTGTACTATTGTATTATTGCGTTTGATGCCAGGAATTTTAGAAAAAGGGGAATAAGCTTAAAGGGAGCGACAAGTCGCAATCTATGGGCGGTTTTACAGTTGGCTGCTCCTTTCTCTGGATCAAAGTTCAAAGCGACTTCAATTTATCGCGCGCAGCTAATAAAAGTTCGCACATTGACCCAAATTTGAGTAAAAAAGATCGCGCGTTCTTTCTTCCAGTATTTGAATCTCATTGGTCGGTTACGTATGTAGGGATTCGAGTTAACGATCACGCGAGGAATTCGGCAATAACATTCCTTCGGTAGCGCACGATTGGACCTGATTGTATCCGAATTTCCCCGAGTCAGGCCAACTGGTCAGGCCCATGGATTACGACTTGCCACTCCCGTTAACTTATCCTTAACCCGTTGCCTACCTAATTCTTTAACTATCATAGGCTTAATACAGGAGCCACCCAATTCCCGTAGTCTATGGGTTAAATTGGCAACACACTGGGATATTCAAAATTATTGTTTTCTATCGAAATTGGAAATTTTTCAACTTTTCGACGTTTCTTATCATGTATATTTTTTTTCAAAGACTTTACATTTTATAAGAACCATGTAGCACTTTTTTTTTGGTGCCAATTAGAAGAACAAAATGTTATTAATTTAGCACTTGAATAATGCCAGTCATGAAAGGGTCAAGGCCACTTCATTCATTTCCTACATACGACACGGTGTTTGAGAACGGGTGCTGTAGTGAAAGGGTAGTAATGGTTCCAATCCGTTGCTTTTCCAGAGTTTGTGAACATCAATACTTATTGCTAAATGCACATTGTTTAGTGCATATGATGAGCATGAGCTATGTAAGAGGTTTCAAATATATTTTCAGAATTTAAAATGCCATTCGTATACCTGAAGAACAACATAACCGTCTTCTTCGCAGTAAACGTAAAACTGTTCATCTCCTCCTGGGTGGATCGGACGTAGGCCCACTTGGTTATTGTAAGCTCCACAATCTGTTTTGTCCGTCGGCGCTGTTTGATGGTAATGCAAAGTTTAAAGACCCACATTAAAGGAGAATTAAGCCCTCATGACAAATTTACTTATATTGGAAGGTGTAATATATTCCTACTTAGTGTCCTAAATCATTTTCTAATAAGATATCAGAAAAGGGTATAAATAAAGATATTCCAACACCCGGTATCGTCTCCTACTCATTTACATGGGGGCTGCCATTTTCTTGCTGATTTGGAGTTGTACATGAAATGTTCCAGTCAGGAAGATATTTTGAATCCAAATCCTAAATTGATTTTCTTCATTACCTAAAATCACATATGTGACGGAAAATATAAAGTGGGTGTTTACATGTATTATAAAAATTAAATCTTTATAATGATACTTTTAAATTGTCTGGTTTTGCTTAACAAAAATTTATTTTCTTGGGTTTGCCAAACAGAGCAGAACATAATATATGCAGCATGCATTCTGACTTTTCAAGTCCATTATCCGAAAGCAGGTGAATGCATAGTTTGCCGCTATAGATGCTCAGGGAAGAAGCATCCATAAAATTTGAATTAATTTGCTCCGTCCCATACGTCCAGTATCGAGAAAATAGATTTCTATTAAGCGAATATCGATTTTCAACAGAAATATATAAGGAAATCTTCAGTTTAAAAATAAATTGACATATCTATTCTATATTTTTAATCTCAAATGGGTTTTTAATTTTGAAAAAGGCAATTGAGCATTTGGATTAAGAAAATCTTCTTGTACACATAAACAAAATGGCAGCCCCCATGTGCTGCTAGCAGACGATACATATTGCTAGCAGATGGTAAATTTTGCTCAGAAAAATTTGATTTGTATCGATCTCGTATATTTTGACGCGAAGCCATATAGTCTAACAAGTAGGAATTAATAACACCTTTGAACACTATCGTCTATATTTTTGGTATGGGTATATGGGACTGAACACACAATGTGGCATGAATGTTCGGCCCGAACACTATTTCTCGTCAGATATCGAATATGAGGGCATTTGAAGGGCAATCCTTTTCAGGGAATACTATTCTTCTATGAGTTATTTCAAACTGACGTAAAAGGAATGAGAAAGCTCACAAATTTTTCACATTTCCTGGAACTCAACCTTCCCTTTAAGTGACTGATCGAGAGATGAAGTGAAATCATTACGTGTGTCTCTAAAGGTCTACACATATTATTTACTTACTAGATGACCCAAACGTGTTAGAGTTACGTAAACAGGTCAGAAAATTGAGCATGTTGACTATTTTCTGGTGATGTTCATGTCATATCCTATCGTTCATATTCATATTATTCACATTACTCACGTCAGACTCATTACATTCATTTATTCACATATTCCGTAAATACGATTTTGAAAGGCTTTCTCTCTCTCTCTCTCCCTTTTTTAATCATCTTTCTTAGCATTACAGAGTTTTGTTCATTTCTGAAAAATATTTCCATGTCAGAGAGATTGTTTTGAATAAACCTACCTGGTAGTGTACAAACGTATGATGTGCCCGAAAAACCTAAAGGACGAAGTTCAAAGGTCTGTGGTACAAGGTCGATGACCTCCTTCATGGGGCCTTCGATATATCCACACGGTAGATCAGTGACTGACCTATTGAAAAGCCATCCGCTGGCCACTTTGTAGAGAAAAATATCGTAAGGGTAGAGTATATAGATTATTAGATAAGAACAATGATTTCTCAGTTATGAGTATTAAAAAGGCAGATGTGTTTGGTTTGGGTTAAGAATATCCAAGGTGAAACAACAAGATAACAAAGAAAATACAATATAAAAGAAAAGGAAGAAACATTTGCATCTTTGAATACTTTGTTGAATTCTCACGGAAAATCCTCTCCATTGAAACATTTTGAAGAAGATCAGTCGCTGAGAACACATGCTATAATCATATACAAATGTGACTGAAGTAAACAAACTTGTTACTCTCATGTAGGTCCAAATAAAACCGAATAGCATATATTAGTAATTAATTGCTTGTAAGATAATTATATTTGTCTTTAATTTACTCTCCTAAAGAACAATACATTATCAGAATGATGTTGCAGCTTTCCAGTGTCTTGCGCCTATTTCATCGTTGACGGTGTTCAAAAAGAAATTTGTTTGTTTGTAATTTACCATGTTACCTAATTGTAATGTATTATGTACTTTCATGTAGAATGATTGGTTAAACTGCAGGATGCCTTTCGAAAGCAGTTTTTCAAAACCGAACAGGCCAACCCTGCAGTATAAAATAGAGAAGACCTAAACAAATATTAAATAAATACAAATAGATATTTACCTCTCTTGCATAAATATCCCAATGTCTTTTCTTGCCAATATGGGAAGATATAAAATGTTCTACAATTGTTTTTCCAAAGAGAAATATATCAAAGAGAAATATATCAGTAGAGGTGTTGTGGTCTAGTGGATACGTCACTGGAATGTGGATCTCATGGTTCTCGGTTCGAGTACCACTGCGGCACTAATGTCCTTTGGGAAGACATTAATCTACATTTGCCACTCTCCAGGTGTAGTAAATGGGTACCTGGTAGGAATTTATTCCTTGAATGCTTTCAGCGCCTTATAGGGCAGCTGGGTTAAAGCCAGGGTAATAATACTACTTGGGCGCTTAGAAACATTGTATTAAGCGCAATATAAATGTTATGTACACTGTTAGAACGTTGATTAAAATTTTTAGTCTTGTTGGTTAAAATTTTAATCAACCGAGGGTTACCAGGTGAACCACACATTTGTAGGTTAAAACTTTAATCAACGGCCTGTTGATTAAAGTTCCTGTCACCTGTGGTCGATTAAAAGTTTTAATCATTTGTTGGTTAATCGTATTTTGCTCAACGTTGGTTAAATTGGTGTTGATTAAACTAAAACATATTGTTGGTTAAATGTTTAACCATTTGTTGGTTAGTTTTATTTTGTTGGTTAAATGTTTAACCATTTGTTGGTTAATCATAGTTTGCTCAACATTGGTTAAAATGGTGTCGATTAAACTTAAACAAATTGTTGGTTAGATTTATTTGATGAGAAACTCCCCGGAGAAACTCTTTTCATATCTGTAATTGTTGTCTAGCTAGCCTTATAACGAAATAGATCTACTCAGTGATCTACTTTCAGCGGTTTGGTAAGTTCGACCTTCTCAGACCTGGACTAGACTTGACTAAGGCAGGCCCACCGGTAGACTACGCCTACGCCTACATTGGTGCTTATATCTTTTTCTCAAAAAACTGTTCTAGTTTCAGTGTTTGTCATATTGCCCTGTCCGCGAAATATGGACATGCGCGAAGTTGAACACACCGCGATACCGCCGGCGTCGCCTCCTCGCTGCCATAGGCGCAGTCAGTAAATCTACCGGTGGGCCTGGCTTAGCCAGGTCTAGTCCAGATCGAGCAGGTCGAACTTGCTCCCACGCCGTTTAAATTAGAAAGAAAGAGCACACTGTAGATCTATGTCTTCCCAAGATTAAGCTGGACAACAATCACATATATGAATAATAGTTTCTCACCTTCAAACACGCCGACAAACTCTTTGAAAGTCCCCACTCATTCAGCGACTTGAATGACAATGCCTTCCATTTTTATCGCAAACAATTTCTGTGATAGATTTGTGCGCAGCGAATTTGTTCCAAACCAATATGCGCATGCGCTGTTCGGTCACGCGATTGGTATTTTAATCAACTTTGACCAAACTTTTAACCAACAAAAAGATATAAAAAGTGTGTTGACAGTTAGCACTATCAGTTTGGCGGGAAAGCAGAGAACACTGTTTTTAATCAATGTTGGTTACAAAGTAACCAACAAGAATAAAAACAATAATTTTAATCAACAATATTTTTAACCCACGCAAGATTAAAAGTCATTTTTAACCAACATTCATTTTATAACCAATGTTGAGCGATTTTTAATCACCATTTTTTTAATCCGTAGTTTTTTAATACATGTTTTAACAGTGTATTATTATTATTATTATTATTATTATTATTATTATTATTATGAGTCGTTTTTTTACTCATAATTCCCCACACAATAGCCATTAAATCCAAAGTTATTTAAATTGCATCTCACTGATAAGTTAGCATTGTAGGGTATGTGGGGCCGTAAACCTTCTAAACAGTGAACAAAGGGATCATTACCTGCATACTGGATGCTTGAACAGGCAATAAACAAAGTCATCTGAAAGATAAAGTTATGAGAAGAAAAATAATAATTACTATGAAAACACAAGAGCCTCTCGTGCATACGAAATTTGGCGAGATATACATTCTATTTTGTCTGTACATGTTCATTGTCACATTAATACGGTCAAATTATTATTAGAAGAATTTTGACGATAAATTTTATTCGAAACATGATTTCTAAACTCATTTTGAAATTATCATTCCAAAAGATAAGTAATATTTTTTTTTTGTTCTTAGCTTCCTTAGCATACGATCAGGTAACGTACAATATCCAAATTTTGATTGAATATTTAAATCAGTACTTTGAAAGCGGTTTTGCAAAGAAAACATAGAAAGAAAAGACTTTACAAAAATATACATCTTTCAGCGTAGGTGCAGACAGCAACTTAATAATCTATAAACGTTTCCAAACAACAAAATTATGTATTTTTATTGTCAAATACATTTGCAATTTCGCCCTCATGTTGCCAATTTCTTGATACGCCACTGCTCAAATGACCCTCACCATAGCCGTAGAGACTGCCATCTATGAAACGTTCCGAAAGGGGAAAACCAAACAGGTATAGTTTCCAAGTTGGTCGAAGAACAGGAGTATAGAGCACAATGTTTCGAACCAGAATGCATTATAAAAGCCCTGTCTTATGTTTATATGCCTAGTGTGCATACATTTCTCCACGTGCAAGGGGTGTTTCCATTTGCTGACCCACTTTATTTCTGACACATCTGACACACTTTTTCTGACAGATGCTTTTCCGTTCACTTTGTACGGGGGGAGGGGGGCTTAAAAATATTAATTTTAATTTTTTTTAAAAACATGTTTAAAATTTTTTTTGGAATTTTTTTGGATATTTTTTCTGTGATTGGCTTTCTTGCTAGTGACTATTCTTTAGCTATCTAATTGATTTTTCATTAGGAGAGGCTTAGTCTGATTCCGTTTCTGTGATTTCCTTTCATGCTAATTAATTTTTAAGGGGTGTTTCCATTTGCTGACCCACTTTATTTCTGACACCTCTGACACACTTTTTCTGTCAGACTCTTTTCCGTTCACTTTGTACATGGGGGGGGGGGGGGGGGGGGGCTTTAAAAAATTCATTTTTAAGGACCTGGTCCGAACCGGGAAATCAAATAGGTGAATTATATATCAGTCTGAAGCTTAGGGGACACAGAAGAGGAAAATCACCACTATTTATCCAGAAATTGCCATGCGGATGAGAAATAGTGGTTTGAAATCTGGAATTCCGGTGGAATTCAAGTGCTTCAAAACCCTGAAGTTACATCGCGAATAAGAGCCTTCGAGCTGATGACGTCATATTATGTAGCGATCGATCGCGAGCCTGTGATCTTTCTGCACACAGTAGGCGATGTCAATACGGAATGGTACGTAACTCGATGAGACTTTGTGTCTTATTTTACTAATTAAAATGATTATTTTAATTAAAACTGAATAGAATAGATATGAATGGGGATTAATCGTCGTTCCATTTAATTTTGGGGCTGTTATGAGTCGATTATGCTCTTCACGTTTGTAGGCATGTCTCGCACAATAATGAGTGCATTGCTTGTGTTACTGTTAGGTTTTAACTTTGTCATGTTTGTTAAACTTTAGATTTGGTTTAGTCTAGATTTAGCAAAATTATAGCCATCAAAATGCAAAAGGAATCATTCTTACCATATATTTAGACGAGATTCTTCGATGCTTTGTAAAATATTTATTGCAGGAATCTTGAAATTGCATTTTCGGATGCATGGACTGCATACGTGGCTGGCCTGCATCAGGGCTATCGTAGCACGTCTATGCCGCCCGCGCTGCGGGTAGCCTACCTACCGGGAGCTGCCGCGAACGCTAGGTTAGTAGGTATACTATAGCTATGGCCGCAGTTGTCGAAGTTGACAGTCGACGATGTCCTCGCGTTAAACTTATTGGCCCTACAGCCAAGCTCAAAATATTGGTTCATTTTGAAGAAATACTTTATATATAAATCACAAATGGCCAAATTCGTTAAGCCCAGTCGCCATTTATCGATTAAATTTAGTCTAGCCCTAGGTGAGCATGGTGAGAGAGTTTGCTGAATCTAAACATTCTGCTATAGTTTCAGATCATTATTGAAATCATCAACAAGAAATCACAAAACTCACCAATCTTCTACATTTGCATGCATTCTGTTGTCACGGTTTTGCTAATCTCTATCTCCTACATTTTCTCCCGGTCCTCCTCTTGGCAGTGGCTCATACTCCCACGCTACTACCCCTAACCTTGCCCCTTCACCTGCGGCAGCATCCCCGTCTTCATCACCGGCCAGATCAGTATTGTCCTCGTCACTGTCACTGCTGCCGCTGCCAGAACTCGATTCACTTTCATCGTTTCCCTCATCTTCTCCACTTACTTCCTCACCATCCTCTACCTCCTCGTATTCACAGTCCATCAGCAAATCATCCTGATCTTCTTCGATCACAACTGACGCCATGACAACTCAAAACTTTTGTAAAGAAACTTTATTATGCAGCGTTCAATGGACTTCTCCCCGCTCAACTTGTGTTGTTTATGTACAAATACATGCACGATTGCGTCGCGGCCTTCTAATACTAAGTTCAAGTTCTAGCGGGTCTTCATAAGATGACGTCATAGCGCTTGCGATTTATTTCGGACCGGCTCACCCGTAAATGGCGGGGAGGCTGAAAATTATTTTTTGTTTTGCTTATTGTGCAATTACGAAATGTCTCATTGGTCTTAATCATATATTTTTGTATTCTACGTCCAATAAGCTTTCCATTGATATATAGTTGTTCAGTCACCGGACCAGGTCTTTAAATTTTTTTTTCTTTCGGTGATTGGCTTTCTTGCTATTGACCATTCATTAGCTATCTAATTGATTTTTCATTAGGAGAGGCTTGGTCTGATTCCGTTTCTGTGATTTCCTTTCATGCTATTGAATATTCATTAGCTATGTAATGGATATTTCGAAACAAGTCAGTGGCCATCTTTTGGTCGGGCGATGAATACGATTCACTTTTTAAAAAGTTCCTGACAATGACTCTTTTAGCGAGCAAATTTTAAAATGAGTCAACTTTGTGATCTTTGAGGTGTGTATTTTGATTAGGTAATATTGAAATGTTATAAAACTCAGAAACTGACGTATAATTTGTTCTAAGGATCATGATTTGGGGCAGGGGCGGATCCAGGATTTTGTAAAAGAGGGGGCACACTGAGCATGAAAAAAAACAATTAAGGGGGCAATTTTTTTCATTGTGTACTTAAAGTATGCCAGTTGGGTTTCAAAAGAGGGGGCACCGGCAGGTTTTCCCCCTATGTAGTTCAGCGGAGGTGATCGCAGCTAATGTTCACGACTGCTAGTCACAGCTGCCCGGGGACCTGCCGGGGCCTAATCCAAGGGTGAAGACTTCTACATGTACAAGCTTATCTGATGATAAGCTGCACTCCACAATATCTTCAACTGGTGAATAGGCTTCTATATGTTTTGTGTGTATTAGCGGGAATTGGTCCATTCTAAATCATTCATTCAGGAAAATAATTATTTAAAATTTCACTTGAAACTCTGAAACCTTAAATTTGTAGCATAGTAAGAGTTGAAAAGTCCCTAAATCAAGCACCTTAAGACTTTTCTGTTTAACATATAGTATCCTAAAAAATAACCCAATGATTTATGAGAAATGAAATATAAATATAAATGTTACATATATTATCTAAATCTTGTTCTTATTATTGGCTGCCTGTTGGGGAATGGTGCCCTCTTTATGCCAGAGCTCCTGTGAGTACTGAGCCGACCGGGCTTGACCCTTAAATTGTTGGTGAACGGAGCAGCAAGCAAGGGGGCCCCAACGAGATGTTGCTAAGAATTCCGATGAGTGATGTAATTTTTTTTGTTTTTTTGTTTTTTTTTGGGTTGTGTGTTGATTTGTGGATATGTACAGTATGTAGGCTTTTAGGTATATGTATATAGGTAGATATATGTGCACATGTATGTGTTTATTTGCCAGGTATAAGAGAACTGTTGCTGGGCTAGCGCCATGAGCGTCTTTGGACGGTGTGTGCGCTCTATAAATATACACTATTATTATTATTATTAATCTAGCAGATTTAAGAAAATTTAATCATGCAAAGAGCAATTTTGTTGTCTGTTTTAGACTAGACCTACTGCAACAGTGAATCATGTTTGACACAGTCCCACATAAGGGGTGGGCCTATGAGTGATAAATAGCTGAATATTCATTATCTCTGCACTGTATCCATATCTTTAATATATTCTCAGACTTCTTCAATAAGAAAGAAAAAAATGAAGAACAAAAATACTCTACATAGACATAGATCTAGGACTAGGGTTAGAAGCCAGGCCAGGGAGCTCAGATTTTCGAAGCAGTGATTAGGGGCAAGAATATTAAATTTTCGGGCAAAGAAGGCGTGAGAACCATGGTGAGAACCTATACTATTTGGTAGACAGCTAGAAAGAGTAGACATTTTACTGGTAGCTAGGCGAAATAGGCAACCAATGATCGGGAAAAACACCTGCGCCCGGCCCCCACGGACGATCATGGGATCAGTGCTCTTACACCTATGCGTATCTGGCACTGAATATCAAGATAATCAAATCATATTAAAAAAAAAAATACAAATCAACTTGTACATCAAAGTTTTTATTTAATTTTGTCTATGTGCATTGGCGGAGATGTCGCCACGACTCGTCCGAGATGTCTCCGAAACATCTCCAGACAAGGTGACACCGATTCGCCCGGAAGTCGCGGGAACATCGCCGCGACGTCTCGAATAGGTCGCCATGGGTCTCCGCAAGGTTGCGGAGACGTCCCCATGACTTGATTGTCACCTTGTCTGGAGACGTCGTGGAAACGTCTCTGTGACGTCGCCTTGGTGAGAGCACAAGGGTTTTTTTTCGGGCCGAGTCGCAGCGACGTCGTAGTCTTTACGCAAGTCTACGCAACACTACGCTACTGTTCACCATGCATACGCAATTACTAGTACGCTACCCTACGCCAGTCTGACGAAAAATCCTTGGAGGCTGGCTATGGAAGGGCGTAGTGTTGCGTAATTTTGCTTAGTGTGGGTTCAGCAATACGCAATCCTACGTGTAGGTACGCCAATTGCATATGCACAGGGTAGGCAACCATACGCTGTCCAGTGCATAACCTACGCAGGGACTACGCCGATCCTACCTGTAATTTCGGCATACTTGGTATGCATAACGCAACTCTATGCAGTCCCGGTGTGAAGGGGGCTTTAGTCTCCAGCAGGTCTCGGAGACGTCGTGGACAAAATTAGGCTCCGCGATGTCGCCGCATCTGATGGAGACGTCGCGGATACGTCTCCGAGACCTGCTGGAGACTGGAAAAATCTAACATGTTTGAATTTCCCTCAACCCCGGAGACCCGGCTAGTCTCCAGGAGACGTTGCGGAGACATCTCCGCAACCAGCGGAGACTTGAGTCGCCACCAGGTCGCCACCTATAGTCTCCAGGCCAATGATATAGGCCCTTGACTAGAGATTTATGTCATTACCTTTCTGAATTCAAGTCCATTTGGATTTGGACTTAATGTAACGGTCTAAAAACTCGGTAAAATGTCAATCCATTCACATGGGGAAAATATGTTGACAATTGTGTCACACTGTTGGTAGATCTGATTATTTTGGTATCGTTAGATAGAAGAAAACCTGTATCTATCCATTGGTACCAAATCATACATTTAGCATTGCAACCCTCATTAAAAAATCTCGAAGAGGGTGTCGGCAACCATCCCCCAACCCCCTTGCAACACTCTATTACACAAAATAGCTTGCACGGTTAGACTTAGTGGCCCGTATTCCGAACTCCAGTTTAACTTAAACTCCAGTCTAAGTTAAACCAGAGTCTAACTAAACCCGACTTAGACCGGAGGTCCAGTCTAAGTCGGGTTTAACTCCATTTCTGTTTCTGAAAGTCCGGTTTAATTAAACCAGAGTCTAAGTCCAGTCTAAATTTAAACCGCAGTCTAAATTTAAACTTCAGTTTAGTTGGCATGGAGATCATTTACTGCGCATGTGCGGTACAAGCAGACTACTTCGGATACCTTTAAGCTCGTAGTCTGCTTCTCTTGCACATGCGCACTAGACGTCTCAATCTATTTGCTATCATGGATGTCGAAAGCTCAACTAAAATTCCTAAAACAAGGAAGAAGAACTGGGAGTCGGTTGAACAGGACTTTCTGGTTCAACTGATCTCCGATAAGGTAGAAACAATAGAGAGAAAGAGAAACGATTTCGAAGTGAATTGTGCGAGATCCGAGGCCTGGGAACAGGTACATCGAGATTTCCAAACTAGGTTTGGAACAAGTCGAGAAACAAAAGAGATCCGTGACCAATGGAAATGAATAAAGCTGTCGGCGAAGGCCGAATGGGGCGACTTCTGCCGGGAGAGGGGGAAGACGGGAGGAGGAGAACCCCCTTATCAACCTTCTGCCCTTACTCTAGTTGACAGGGACTTGGTGCCTCAGGAATTTCTCCAGATTGTTAATAGATTCGACGATGATGCGGCGAAGACGAACTCGGAAGCGGTGACTGTCATGGAGTATCTAGCAGCAGGGGCACTGCTAAAGGCAAAGGCAAAGCCAAGGTATGGACCCATTTTTTTTCCGCCAACCCTTCCATAGTCTCGCTCAGGGGTGTGGGTGGGAGGAGGGCGAGATTTTTAGCAGCCCACCAAAAGTCGCCCCGACAGTAAAGGGGGGGGGGGGGGGGGGGGGGGGGTGTTACCGTACTATTACAGTATTAGATTTTAATATGGGTCCTGTTTCTATTTGACAAGCAGAAAACATCTGTCAGTTCTATCTTAGAAAGGGGGATGATGACAAAATGTTTACTTCTATTACGAAGGAGGGGGGGGGGGGGGGGGTGGGTCCGCAAAATCCGCTACTGGGCCGGTACCCAAACCGTAACCTTGTGATTAAATCACTCCAGCATCGATCTGGTAAAGATCGATTCTACCCGCTGCAAAAGTAGATTAGCGCCCCCTTCGCGCTAAACCCAACTCTAACAATTGCAAGAAATCAACTTGTGTCGATGTCGCGTGCGCGTCTGTAGCTAAGTCTAACATTCATTAGGCCCTAGATCTACTTCTGATGAGATCTATTCTAGAGTAGATCTAGACACCTAGACCACTATTTTAACTCATAGCTGTTAGTCTGTGATATTTTTAATTTCTAGGTTAGATTAACATTTACATCTCAATAGATCTAGGTTCTAGATAAGAATCTAACAAAATTTGTCTGGATATAGGCCTAGCTTAAAGTTAGGCCTATTGTTAGATCTAACTTCTTTTTGTACCAATAATATTAGTATTAGTCAAAACTAGGCCTAATACATTCAACGTTAAATATTAAAAAGATCAAACTTTAGACCTAACTTAGAGTAAGACATTCAGTAGATTTAACATTAGATCTAACAGTTAAATACACCTGGCTATGCGTGAGGTCCTAGCAGTAGCACGACCACAAGATCTAAGTGAGATTTAAAGTTAGATCTAACACAGGACATTGTACATGCCACCATTAAATGGCACTAATACAGTTGCCTAGCCTGATACTTGTATTACGCGCGATAGCCTCGCGCGCGCACGATCTGCCACCTACATGTATTGACCTAGCCTAGCCCGCCCTAGTCTAGATTTTTGATTTAGTTCTGGTAGTCCTAGTTTTATAATATATAAGTATACATGTAGATCTAGAATAGGTCGAGAGTTATGCTATGCTAGAACATAACCTAACTCGCGACCTAATCGAACCCATAGATCTAAGATCTATAGATGTAGTTAGATCGATCTAGATCTAGGCCTAATTGAACTTTGTCGACTTAAAATCAACATCTAACTTAGATCTTGATCTAGGTACAAATTGTACAACAATGACCATTGATAATGACTTAATTAATTAGTTTACCCATGACAGTTGTGACAGGGTTATTGTTAAAACTGAACAAAAAAGAGGGGGAGAAAAAAAAAAAAGGGGGGGGGGGTGGTATATGGGGTCCATGCCCCTCCATAATTCTCTGACAAGCCCCAAAAAAGGGTTTTCATTCTAAGGGGGGGGGGGGGGCGGGGCACAATGCATATTTTTCTTCCAAAAGCGGGGGGGGGGCCCCAAAAATGTGCCCCCCAAAAAAATAAAAAATAAAAAAAAATCCGACTCTGCAGTCAATTCATACTCTCGCAGCATCTCGCCTAGATAAATTAATAAAAACACACATCTCTGTCTCTCTGTGGCTGTCTTTCTCGTATAGGGCCTAATTGTAACCTTGTCAATTGCTATTTGTTGATTTTATATTACATTTCTTTAATTTAAGTTTTCCTTTTCTCAATTATATTGTTTAAAAAAAAAGTTCTTTAAAATTGATGGGGTGAGGAATTAAAGTCATAATTTGTGGAACCCATGAAAGAATGTATTGATGTGCCCAAATTTGTAGGCCTATAGGTTTCTAAATTACTGCCAATACGCCCCAACCCCGGCCTTCATTCTTACATGTGTGTTTAGTATTACATATAGAACGTCAAGATGTTTGGATGTTTGACAAGCAAGTGGTCTGAATACGATTTTGGTTGTGACTGTCTGAACCCTCATAAGTTTCGATTGATTCCATTTCCAACTCTCCTTTCTCATATCTCACAGAATTGACTTCATGTCCTGTGAGGAGAATGATTTGGCTCCAACGACGTCCACGACCACTACCACTACCACAACCACAGACATTTATCGTGCATCAGCAAGTACATGTACCTGCATTGATGTCACTCCTGTGAAACGGTATATTTCTTTTCCTTTCTTTTTTGTTTCCATGTATCTTTATACAATAATGAATATTTTCGTTTTTGCTTATAAATATATAACAAATATTTAATAATATATTTGTCATTGAACATACAAATCTTTACAATAACAATGGATTGTACTAATATGAGATCAAATTTATCTTCAGTTAATTGTTAAAATAGACCATTACCCATTTAATTAAAAAAAAAAATACAAGTCATTAATAATATTGGTTATTTATATAGCGCTCATATCCACCAATGGTGCACACTCAAGGCGCTCCAATATTACCCTGGCTTTAGCCGAGCTGCCCTATAAGACGCTCAAAGCATTTCAAGGAATAAATTCCAACCAGGTACCCATTTACTACACCTGGGTGGAGAGTGGCAAATGTAGATTACTGTCTTGCAAAAGGACATTAGTGCCGCGGCGGGACTCGGTCCGCGAACCATGAGATCCACAGTCCGGTGACGTGTCCACTAAACCAGGACACCTCCCCATTAGACAATGTGAAGGTAAATACATGTAGTTGCAAGCGATTACCAGGATTGCTTTTCTTGGTGAATTCAAAAAGCTGTTACAGAGAGTATGATTCTAAATGTGTTTATTATCCTGCCTCCATGCTACAATATGTTAAAGATATTTTGTAAACAAAACATTATAACTAAAACATGTTAAGTTGTGATTTTACAAGATTGCATTATTTTTGTGCATCCTCCTTAGGCCTCCACAAATGAAGAGACAACGATCTGGAACCCCATCCCCTGCAACAGTTGTAGCCCAATCGCCCGCCCTAGAAGAAATCCTCAAGACACATGCTGAAGTAGAACATTGCCTCAAAGTGCAGTACCTTGAGAAACAGCATGAGTTGAAAATGGAAATACTGCAATTGAAGAAACAAGTAGAGCTGAGAAAGCTTGAACTTCTTCCGAAACAACAGGAACTTTAAGACAGTCTATGAATTTTCATGACATGAAATCACTTGTTTGAAGTTTTCTGTTAAATGTCATTAAAGTTTCATCTAATGTTACTCTGAAACTTTTCTTGAGAAAATCTGTTATTAAGTCTCTACATGTAGCTAACTAAGCATGTCCAAAATCATTATTGACACTGCTAATGATAATACATATGTTACCATTTATATTCCAAAGAGTATACTAAGTATTTGAGAAATTTCACATGAACATCACAACTTGATTAAAAAATGTATTCTCTATAGGGAATGCATTAATTTTCAAATCAGTTTGTCCACTGGTAGGAAATTTAATGTTCCCTTAGATTTATTTCAGAATTGATTTGATTTTATTCATTATATTTTCATAAAAGAACATGCAGCTTGACAGCTGAAATTTTTCAATTTACAAAATCAAATGTACAAAACAAATGATCAAAACAAGAATGACTAGAAACATGAATAATTAAAAACTATATAAAAATTTCGGCCATCAGAGGTAAGATGAAAAGGAGATAGAAGAGTTGAAGAATTGAAGAAGAAGGAAAAGAACAGAAAGTTAAGGAGATGTTTAACAGAGACAGAGAGAAAGTGAAGGGAGGCGTGTATATATGGAAAGAGGGCAAAAAGGAGATAGAGAAAGAAAATGACAGAGAAAGAGAGAGGAGAGAAAGAGAGAGAGAGAGAGGAGAGAAAGAGAGAGAGAGAAGGAAGAAAAAAAAGAAGAAAAAAAGAATACATGTTTCATGTAAATCAAACTGTATTGAGATATTTCCCAAGTAAACACTTTATATATATATATATATATATATATATATATACATTTATATCCAAAATATAATTAATTTAAGTGTTCCGATGCTCACATTTAAAATTTACGTTCACAAAATGACAAAATATCCAACTATTGATAACATTACATTACCGCAGTTAATTTTATTTTCTTTAAAATATACAAGTGGCTTGAAATAAGTACAAGCATGTATGACTTGATACAGATTTATATGTTCTTAAGCACAATATTAAAATTTAAATATGAAATACCAGTTAAAAATATATATTATATTATATTTGTTCCATGTTGCTATACTATATTCAAAATGGAACTTCAAATATTACTTCTATAAATAGAAAGTATAGGTGCATTCCCCAAAGACGTAAAAGCATCATGTGGTAAAACTAGTTAAAGCACCCATACGCGCTAGCATAGAACCACAAAACTCTGAATTGGGTTCCGAGTGGGTATTCTGCTGTTTTCCCTTTTTATTTCCTTTCGACTCCTTAAATGTAAACGAGTAATCCTTGAATGTAAACGTGTCGAATACATTCTAGCTGCTTACAAATGATATTTTTAGTAGACTGGTACACTTTCACTTAATCAATTAATAAACTAACGCAAGTGTTAGAGAAAAAATGACATTCAGTGAAAATTCAGCTGTTCAACAACAGTAGTCAGCAGTAGGCTTTCTCTGGAATATCTACATTTAGAGCAATGAACATCAAAGAGTTATACAAAATTTTCTTGAATGATTCTTTGTCGCCTCAGATGACCAGCCACATTATTTGCCACTGGAGGAGGTAGCTGGTCACCTGGTACTTGTGGGACCTCCGGACCATCCAACTCTGGCTCATTACGCATAACTGATATATTCCAGAGAACGCATACTGCTACTATTGTGATCAGAGTTGTTTCAAGCTTCAGTCTCAATTCGTTGAGACAGGGAAACCGCCTCTTTATCATACCAAAGGTGCGTTCGATGATATTTCGCCCTCTTATTTGAGCCCTGTTGTATCGCACTTGTGCTCTGTCTACCGGATTCAGTATTGGGGTCATGAGGTACGGTAAGCATGCATACCTGCAAATAGAAGTGAGTAGAAAATGACATAAAAATAACGCACATTGGATGAAATGAACCAGCTGGCTGTCAATAAATATAGCTCAATACCCTAAAAATAAAATATATATATATATGCATGGTCAGTTTAGTCCAAACCTTTGAGCTATTTCTTCACATACTTTGAATAGTTTGAATATTAGATTACTTTAAGATCAATCATTTCCAATGGAAATTTAATTCAATGATAATTTTTGAAAATTAAAAAAAAAAAGCAAAAGATTACAATTTTTTTTCAACTTTACCAGAACCTTTTCTTTAAAGTGCTTAAATGCTACGGTATCTTTAATTGGAATATTTAATGCGAGTCTTAAATGTGCTATAAAGGTTGGAGGAAAGTAAGGCGGTGGTTATGAATTATGGATTTGGATTTTAATTGGAGAAAACTAGCATAAATGCTTAATGAAAAGGTATATATATAGAGAGAGAGAAAGGGGGGGGGGGGGGGGCAACAAGCTAATAAATAGCTTAAACCCCATTTCATGTTCATTTGAGCAATGTTGTTCAACATGCATGACAACTTTCTGGAATGGCTGGAAATAAAAGATAACAATTTCTCGTAGAACATATTTCAAGTATCAAAATCCGAATAGTAAAAGAAGTTTGGCAATTTATTTGAGATTAGCAAACTGGGAATTGGTGCCGGCCGTATTATCAATAATATCTTTTAAAGTTGAGGAGGACAATTTTAATTGTCATATCAAACTGAAATTGTGCGGAATAAACAGTTAACTTCACGCGTATGCAGCCAGACATTAACCAATGACTTTTCCTAATTTTGATTTGATCTGATAATTAACTTTGTTTTAATAACATAAATAATAACATCGATTTCAGATTATAACCCCCGTCTCAATGAACTGTCACGCTATCTCAAACAACTACATATGATGACATGCAAAACCTTCCACCAACTAATGTGCTTGGAAGACGACTTTTCCGAACATGGATAACTTTTAACAGACTTCCAAAAACCTCTTTAAGGTGAATCCAAACCAGTATTGTCAGAAGCTGGCAGATGACAATACCTCCAGTGTAACTGGGGTTTCACTGCAAACAGTTTCAAAACCATCATTTGGTACTCACCCACTGTCACCCAGGAGCCACTTTGCTTCATGAGTTTCTCTTTCAAGATTGTCTTTCAACATACATTCACGAAAAATCCGGGAGTCATGAGTACTTCCGGGCCAACGCGCCACAAGATTGGTAATAAGTTCACCATGGTTACAGACAGCCTAAAAAATAATGCCAATGAAATATGAACAAAAACAAAGGTTATTAAACAATATTAAGGACTTTCATATACATCCAGGAATGGTAACGAGGGAAAGTTTCGTAAAAAAAAAAAAGAAATTTGAAGAGAGCATATAAACACAGGCTAACAAGCATTTGAGCATGAATCGTTAATGTAATTACAAATTGTGCTTATCTGAAGCTCTTTCATAGTGCATTAATCAAGAAATTTTACTAATTGAAAAATTGAGTAATTAACTTAAATTGGAGGATTTTTTTTTTTTCTTTAAACTGTGGGTTTTAATCCATTGTTAGATTACAATGTTTAAAGAATTCTTTAAACAAGCTTTCCCTCCATCCCTGTGATTTATCAAACCATTTAAAGATATATAAATACCTGAACATTCACAGAGAATCGGCCTTTCCTATTGAGGAATCTTTGCCCATTTTCACCTCCAGGTGATCTTATGGGGACATGGGTGCAATCTATTGCACCCACAACCCCAGGAAAATGACAGTAGTCGTAAAATTCCTGTTGTGTACGGAGAACTTCCTCTGCTGTGTTAGGAAAATGGATATATCTGTTGTGTCAGAAAAAAGAACAAAATGTTTGGGAAATAAATCATGACTTCTAAAATATGAAGTTCACTTAGCTCTATTCCAGAAAAGACAGTATCATATTCATGCACAATGTTGATTAATAATTATTGGTACAATCGGGATATGTATACGGACCCACTTTCCGCCACACGTGTGACCTTCATAATCATTAATCATTGAGACATCACAAAACTCATGAGAAAAATCTATATCTCTATGTTTCATGTTATAATCTGTTAATCATATAATACTTCATTATTTTAAGAATATTCCATCACTTTTACACAGTTTGCTTTGAGATGCTTAACCACTCCTATTCACAGATTTATTTTTATCATAAAGCGTCAAATTTAATAAACATTCGTACTGCTATTTAACAATACAGTCATACCACCGCATAACTGAATTAATTCAATTTATTTAGGAAAGCATTGGGAATATATACTCCAATAGAGAAATATGTTATCATCTATTTAAGATTCATGTCTTAAGGCATTAAAATACAATGTATGCATCCAATGATTCCACTATCTTCACTGAATTAATTATTTAAAGCTACAGTACCTTGCTCGCCACTGAGCAAGCTGAGTTGACACATCAAGGATAATTCTCGAGAGAGAGGGTTGAGAGACTCCAACCTCGTCGCCATGGAGGATTTGAAATGATCCTGCATAAAAAAAAAGAGAATTAAAATGAAAAAGTAATAAATGCTCAGTTGGTAGAGCACTGTTCATGTAATCTAGGGTCCCGGGTTCGAATCCCGGTAGGGGCATTGTAATTTTCTCATATTTCTTTATGATATATTTAATAAATGATCGTTGGGGTGGGGGTAGGGGAATTAAATGAACATAGCTGTATACGATAAAGAATCAGTAAAATAAAGGGGAAATACACATGCCTCTCACAAGCCAGTCTATGGATCCTGGAGGTGTGGAGTGCAAGGATATCGAAATAACATGGTCTAGATTTGACAGTGTTAATGTAAATTATAATAAGAGTGATCACCCTATCACTATCAAAAATAATTGCTGCAATGTGCAGGCCTAGTCCGTAGATTAGGTTTAAACATGAAGTAGACTTATTCCCTTTTCCATTTTGTGATGTAGGTAGATCCAGTGGCGGATCCGGGGGGGGGGGGGGGGGGCACAGCCGGCCCGTGCCCCCCCCCCCTTTTGGAAGAGAAGTATGAATTTTGACCATAGGCATAGACGACCTGCCATTTTCTCGATTGTGCCCCCCCCCCCCCGCTTTTTTTAGACTGAGGACCTTTTTTTTTTTTTTTTGCTTGTCGGGGAATTATGGAGGGAAACTGGGCCCCCATAAGCCCTTACTGATCGATTTTTGAAGGTTTGGCGATTTTTTTCCTACATCCCCCCCCGTTCCGTGGTCACTGTATTTTCTTAAATTAAATAAAATGTTATTAGACCTAGATAGGTAAATATATCAAACACAAATATATATATATATATATAAGATATTGACCAATGCCTGGGCATCCTCCCGACACAGGAAACCACTCATGATTTTAATACAGCATACTTAGACAATATCTTCACACGCACTGGTTTCCACCGCTTCAACCACGGCTGACTAGCCAAAGGCAGCGCCGTCCGTACCGTCCGTATAGCTTTCGCATTGCAAAATGAGGTCTTATTCCCAATCTACTTCAATGAATGAACATTAAAGTTTTTACGTTTTGATTGTGGCATTTATAGCAATTTCAATTTAAGTTAGTCTACGGCAAATCAAAATTTAACCCCTTTTCTCTCTTCTTTAAAATAATCAGTTACCGGTATTATTTCCCCCCCCCCAACTTCCAAATTTCGGCTAGGCCTAATCCGGTTGCGATCTGCAATGTACACTTCAATATTAAACGTTAGGCCTAGACCCTAGTAGTACAGTACTCGTCAGTTCGGATTTATTTTTAAATAAAAAAAATAACAGCGTCGATCTAAGTTAGATCTGGAGACAGTGTAGTGGCCGAGCGAAAAGTTTACAGCTTTCATTTTATTTCTTTATTACCTTCTTCACTTCTATTTCTCTCTTTCTTTTCCATTTTCGCTTTATCTTCTGTTTTGGCCGCGGAATTTACGGGGTTTGCAGCTCTCCCCACTACCCACCCGTCCTCGTACTCCGTACATGCCGTAGGCGCTAGGCTATGCATGATGCGCGGTACGCCGATACTCACCCACTGCAAAGAAACGCAAGGCCGTTAGCACTTGAACGTGGACTGGGAGTGAATCGCTGCGAGCAGTGTGACGCTCGAGTGCAGGAGACATTTGGCGATTCAATTCCATTGTCGTCTGCTTCATTAGACGGTATCTGTGTAAGAATTCATCGTCGTCATAGAGGTGGGGTGGGTTTTTTCTTTCAATAATGAGCCTCTCTAGACCAGCATGCACCCTCTCTAGCAAGTCTGCGAGTTGATCTCTCCGTCGTAGCGCAGCTAGGAGGTCGGCCATATTGGATGTTAAACCGGGCTTAAACTACCCCTAGCTGCAGTCTAACTTTCTGTACAAAGTTAAACCACACTTAGACTGGAGTTTAAGCTAAAACGCAGTTCAGAAAGTGTTTTGCTTAAACTCCAGTTTAAAGGGCAGATTTAGACTGGGTTTAAACCACACTTAGACTGGAGTTTAAGTTAAACCGGAGTTCAGAATACGGGCCATTGTTTTTATTTCCTTCAAAGTTCAAAATGATAAATTACCTGGGAAGGAACATCCTAGATTCCAAATAATGAGCTTTGTACGTCATTACGAAATCTTTACTAAAACCCAGGATTTTTGTGATATGCACACATTTTAAGTACCTCTGTTCTCTTAATTTATAATTTTTCATGCAGTCATGCCAATTTTATGTCTGAAAATGTACGCTGCTTATCGGAGCATTCTGCATTTCACCCTTGCATGACTAGGTCCCGGCACGTCCCCGGGCAGCTGCGGCTAGCAGGAAAGTTCAAACCCTGTCAGCCCCCAAACATGTTCCTGAGAACAAATATACGTCAGTTTCAACTAACCTTTTTAATATTACCAAATCAAAATACATACCTCAAAGATCACAAAGTTGACTCATTTTAAAAGTTTCTCGCTTTTAAAGAGTCATTTTCAGGAACTTTATTTATCGCGCGACCGAAAGATAACCACTGTTTTGAAACATCAATTACATAGCTAATGAATATTCAATAGCATAAAAGAAAATCACAGAAACGGAATCAGACCAAGCCTCTCCTAATAAAAAAAAACCAATTAGATAGCTAAAGAATATTTACTAGCACGAAAGCCAATCACGGAAACTGTCTCATAAAAGAATAAATAAAAAATAAAAAAGCCCTGTGTACAAAGTGAATGGAGAAAAAGTGTGACAGGGTGTCAGAAAAAAGTGGGTCAGCAAATGGAAACACCCAAGTGCAAGCTACAATGACAATGCCTTACGATCGAGCGTTCTCATTAATTATCAAATGCTATTAAATCGGAGATGTCTGAAACCATGCGACCGGGATTCATAAAGCAAGATTACTTTATTCCACTTTTAACCCGACAAAATGGGCAGAGACCATGGTAGAGACTTAAAGAGAAGATTGAGTTCTGGGAAACTTCCCGGTGAAAAATAATTAGTGAGCTTTGTCATTCCTGTTATGTTGGAAGAACATCACAGTAGAAATGTCACCTGAAAGGATTGCTCTTAAAATGCCCTCATATTCTAAACATGCCGAGAAATAGCTGATGTGTTCGGGCCGAATATTCATGCCACGTGTGTGTGCAGTACAATAGACAGTAACCATTTCTGTGTGCCGTGAATGTGCTTTTCAGCGAGATTGGATCAGTTTCTTATTATTGTGATGAGCAAAACCTCAATTCTTATGTAGACATGATCAGTCTTTCCCAAATTACTTTGAAACAGTTTCTTTCATAATGTAATCGCATGACCAGGACTCACCTTTACCTTTAAGGAGAGCAAAGTCTCTGTATCCCTTAAACAAATTACCATTATCTTTATGTATAGTAATTAATATAACGAAAATAATATCGAAATTGAATTGTTTTTTGCTTTAATTTCATGAGGAATTATTTATGTTTATGTATTTCCATAAATAACTATAGTAACCTGTACGGACTAAATAGGTCAGCACTTGATACTCCAAAAATCAATGGAATACATTAAGCTTTACGTTAAACTCAGTCCGCTTTTGCTGATATAGGCCATCTTGCTTTATACAAGAAACATAATTATCTAAAATACAAAAATATTTGTCGAGAGTGGATCGAGAAGAAAAAAAAAGTTGTTGTCAAAACAGTGCCATCTTTATTACTGACGGAAATAGATTAAGATATACAATATTATAGGCATAGGTAATTAAGATAATTGGGAACATGAAAAGAGCTCCAATGATATTGGACTACTTTGCAACCGAACTATATTAGACCGATGTAATGATCATAATGGTTTCGTGTTGTCATCGACTATGATCCGTGAACCATAACATTCTATTCACAGTATCAGCAAAGAAGCACTCAGTATGGAAGGTAATCAATTACTCCAAAATAAAAGTACCAATCTTATCGACTAATTATATGTGAATTAGGATGATAGTGTTGTCAGAGGCGGCGGAACATCGGGCTCGGACAACTGAAGTGGAGGGGCACCTTTTGTCCGCCAAACATAAAGTGCACCCCACTTCCATTGTCCGAACCAAACGTTCCGCCGCCTCTGAGTATTGTCAACTTCTATGTGACTTTTTCTAACAATTAGAATTGAAGGTATCATAACGGATGTTGCTTGCATAGCGTTGGTTGGTTGGTTCTTGGTATGATGGTGCTCTTCAATCTCTTCAGATTATTCGCGCCAGTCACTTTAGTAGGTTTGGCATAGACTTCGGAAAGCCCCCGAGCGACTTGTGGTGAAAATGGTGTTATTACTGGTCATCATTAGTACGATAAGATGTTAGTATCCCATCTCCTAAGTGAGCTGTCGATCGTGATTATTCGTGATTATTCCCTATAATATCAAGATACGCAAGCAACCAATCGGAAATAACAGAGGGGGGGGGGGGGGGGGGGGGAAATTCCAGTTGTTCATTAATATATATATATATATATATATATATCTTTTTTTTACTCTTTACCCATTTGCATCAAGATCAGTTATATAACAGGATCGAGTGAAAATTGGGTTAGACATCAATAATTCTTTTAAATTAGGATTTTTCAATTTAATCCTTCCTTTAAGAGACGGCTCTTTTTATCGTATTTTGAACAATATAAAATAAAATGTTCAATCGTCTTAAATTCTTGACACGCTTCACAGAGACCAGTATCATTATGATGGCGCTCTTCAATCTCCTCAGATTATTTGCGCCAGTCATATTAGTAGGTTTGGCGTAGGCTTCGGAGAGCCCACGAGCGACTTTTTTGTGGTGAAAATGGTGTTATAGGGCTCACATAAGTAATTCACGGCCCCATTCACTCACGTGTTATAACGAACGTTGTCTATAAATCATATTTCGAACACCCCTCGGTAGAAATCGATTAAATTCACAGAATAGAGACAAAATATAAATATCTCTCAAATAAAGTACCTAATTTGGGCACTTTCCCGCCGTTAAAAAAAGATATTTAGGCTGAAACAAGGCTAGCCGAAATTTCAGCCCATTTGCACATAGAAACAGTGGAAGTGCACCAGTGCTAAAATAAATCCTTTAAAAATAATAAAAAGCTAGCCAACTTCGGCTAAGGTGTCAAACTGAAAAGAGTATGTCTATTAAACACCATTTACGCTTTTTAAATTTACTGAAGACAATCAATCGATTTTATATGAATATTTCTAATCAATTAATTTCAAATAATCTTTGCTCCGCCTCACCGGCATGCATTGCGAGCGGATGAATTACTTATGTGTGCCCTATTAATTGGTTGGTTGGTTCTTCTTTATGATGGCGCTCTTCAATCTCCTCAGATTATTTGCGCCAGTCATAGTAGGTTTGGCGTAGGCTTGGCGACATGAAGTCGAAGATGGCGCTCTGCAGAAGAGAGTATGGGGTCGACACAATCGAGGATGGTGCCTATGTTATGAAACAATGAAGGACAAACAATATAATAAAAATAGAAAATAGAAGCTTATTATAGCTCTCAAAATTCCATTGTTCACTCAACAGTGTATTTGTCTATAACGACAAACAAACAAACAATAAACCTGGATTTGTACGGACATGCTAAAAAACAGCTATGCCAAGCTTTGAATATTTAAATAAATAAACCGAAATTGATACTGAAACTGGAATGGTATTTTAATACGAAATTTACAATTTGTACATGCTTGTAGTTTCTTTGAGAGGGAAAAAAATTGTATCCCTGCGTCAAGAAGCATCTATTCGTAAAGACGTCGTCTGGGCCAAGCATTTGGGTAATGTGTAAAAGCGCAATTAAAAAGGAGAGGTAGAGAGAAAGAGAGAGAGAGAGAGAGAGAGGTGGGGAGGGAGATAGATAGAGAGAGAGAGAGAGAGAGAGAGAAAGAAAGAAAGAGAGAGAGAGAGAGAGAGAGAAGAAGAAATGGAGGACATTTTAGGGGATATTGGATAAAAAAATACTACAGAAAAATGAAGAGTGGTGAATGATGGGATTTGGAGTAGTCTGAGGGAGGTTTTCATCCCATTTTGAAGTGGTGAGGCACCTCTAAGACGCATACTTAGCGACAGCTGAATGGCATAGTAGACAGGAATCGTGTCATAACACAGCCATCTCGGAAAGGAAATAGCGACAATATTTTAGCTATTATGGTCATGGTACGTCTACGATGTATAGAAACCTGATTTAGGCATACTCTCTTCTTCTAGCCTTCCTTTCTCTTCCGCTCTTTCTGTCTCTCACCTTACCCCCCCCCCCCTCCTTTAGGTGTTGGATTTCATCATAATCATGAAATAGCTTCCCGAATGGTTTTTAAGAACCAACAATAATTATTTTGCATTCCTCTTTTAATATTCGATTTGAAACTGACAAACATGTCGAAAAATCAAGACAGAAGGTTATATGGAAAGCAAGGTGGTGACACGGGTACGGAATTCTTTTGAACTTACTTCTTTAGTTGTTATGATTATTCGTACAGCGGGACAAAGACAATTCTTATAAAATGATCATTTTCATTTCATGTTTGCACTATTAGACAGACATCATTTAACTCTTTGTATGCCACATAAATATTCTTCTATGGGATTTGTGTGTTAATTCTGTGCCAAATGGCACAACGGCACAGCAAGTGTTAAGAACCTTCTCAGTGATTTATTTTTCACTTTCTAAGACAAACGTCAAGCAATTCAAGAACCTTGTCAAAATATGAAGTGAATAAATATGGACATGCTAATTATAATTTAGAACTCTTGTGGAAAGGACGATAATGAGTACTAGTCTAATTAATGGTACGGATAGAAATGAAATTAATTTTGTTATTGCATGAGACAATCTATATTCGCTGGTGTTGGAGTAAAGTGAACGAGTGAGAATGATTATCAATTTTTCATTTTATGAGCTTTGATGAGATGATGCTAACGAATTTTGATAATGTACAAATTTCATTTCTGAATTTGGTATAGGCTTAATTGTTCTTTAATAATGACAGAGAAAATAAAAACTGATGGGAGTAAATCAAACATAAGAGCACAATAGATTATAATTTTAATACACACAGTATAAAAAGTACCATTCATCAGCAATAGCTGCCTGTCATAGTCCATTACTGTGAATAACAGGGACACGCAATGAAAATTGTAGTGGAGAAATCCGGCGACATATTAATAAATCTTCATCAAAGATTAAACTTCTTGAGCTCAGAAACATGACACAGGGGAAGTAAGAGTGAGATATGGAGGGAAGGATGGAATAAAGAAAGGAGGGAGAGAGAGAGAGAGTGATAGAGGGAGAAAGAAATATATATATAGAGAGAGAGAGAGAGGGAGAGAGAGAGAGGGGGAGAGAGAGCATGTAGGGGGTGGAAGGAAGTTTTTATGTGTAACACTATACACTATTCTCTTAACAAAAAAATCAAGGTGAATTATTATTTGTTTGCCTTTGTAAGGTAAAATTGATGTACATTTTATCGTCACAGTGCTCCATTTACAAAACAGTGATCTGTCGGGTAATTTGCAGCATCTTTTATTCTGTAAAGTTGATGAAGTATAAAATTGATGAAGTACGGAGTGCCCTATCCGTCTCTAAGCTAATAAAAGCTTGTAATAAATAATGAATACATCAATCATTGCTCTAATCATGCTAATGAATTTTAATCAAACCGGCAGAAAGGTAATTATCAAGTTGATAAAGTATGAAGCTTAAACCCAGTGGCTATACTTTCATTAGTCCGTTAATGGACTGTAATCAAAAACTAAAATCTATATAGCTTTCTACAGTTTGGATCATGTATAAGGTCATAAACTCATACAGGCGCCTTATTAATAAGACTAGTACAGGGAAAATCATACAAATAATTATGCACAGTATAACTCGACCTAGTTTTATTGATACGAGTTTGTATAAACGTAAAAGAAAGCAGTTGTCGCATAAAGTTTTTTACTTTATCGCAGATTCGAAGCTTAACTATCGCAGATTTGAAGTTTAACTTAAACACCCCCACGTAGTCCAACACATTTTTTTTCCCGAAGCCAGATGGTATGCAGGTTCTCATTTGTATTTTGCACTAACATCCATGTTATCAAAAAAAAAAATAACTGGTGAATGATCACAGGACAAAATTACTTTAAAAAATGATTATCGAACACTTGAACACTCGAATACAATTCGGACACTCCATCCCTCTTCTACGCTTCACTAACTCACCATGTTATTGTAATAATGCAAATATTGAATTATGAATGGGCCTAAACAAACTAATAAATCACACAAAAATGAATCCTAATCAACATGACATATTCATGATATTGATGAATATTCAATTTGATGTGCTCATAATTATAATATATTTCAGATACATTATGAAACAAACTTTTACGATGCAAATACCTGACCGCGTGTAACCTGGATTTTCCAACGCTGTCAGTCAAAATGATTGCGCTAACTCCCTAACAAATTAAAAACGACGGTCCATCTTTCATCATGTGCTTGTGCTGAAAACGTTCAGCGAAATGTTTACTGTGCGAGGGCGGCGGTGGTGAGGGGGAGGGGATGCAACATTTCCCCACTCTTAATCTCTCTCACTCATTGACCATGATTTCTTTTTAGGAGTAAACTGGTTAATTAAGGATTTTACCCTCTTGCGGGAAAATGGAAAAGCCTAAAAAACTTGTTTTTCCCCAACTGTTAGAAAAAATTAATGTCAAAGCCCCCCCTTCCAACCTCCCCCACCACCTCGTAAAATGTTCTAGCGACGCCCCGGGTTGACAGGGTATTTGATTAAACATGGCGTTGTCATTCATAATCTTCTTGGGACTCTTTATCAATGTTAAGCTTTAATTATTTATGTTGATTTTTTGGCGCCACAACGGAAGTCTATTCATTGAAGCGTACGCCCAGATCAGAAGCAGACGACGTTTCGGGCAAAGACGTTCATCGAGGAAGGGATTCTTAATTAAAAAAGACAAGATAATATTTACGGTACTTCTCAAACAAACCCTCGATTCAGGCCTGATATAATCTTTCAGAGGAAGATATCTATTCAAATTGTCTTGTAAGATTAAAGAAACTTGATACTGTGTTGAATGGATGCCCGGTTACATATTATACTGTGCGTCTTTATCCCGAAAGAAGGTTGGTTTCAAGATTTGTTTTTATCAATGGGGAAAGGGGGGGGGGGGGGGGAGAGTTAATGTTCCTATATATGTTTTTATTAATCTTTACTGGTCATGGTTTATCATGTTCTTTTAACGCAAGCCGTGAGCGGTCCTCCATTTCTTTTAAACCTCGTATATAATTATACAAAGCCGACTCAAGGACATTCAGGGGAACTGCATTGATATTATACAGTCAAGCCTTTCAACAAGGCAGCGGATTAAATAATATATTTAGGTATTTCATATAATGGCGGGATTGGTGGCGACATAAGATGAAGCCGAAGTTTCCATTAAAAACCATCACATGCATGGGAGACCACTTGGACAATTTGGGAGGGAGGAGGCAAAATGTGGCTTTTGAAAATTTGTAGGCATTTTTTGTGTTAGTCAGATTTTTAAAAGTAAGCTTTGACCGGAAGCATACGAAAACCTTTGTTTTTAGGTGGGAGGGGGGGGGGGGGTATCAGACAAATCTATTTAGAATTGCTCCCCCTTACACAATCCTGGAACTCCCTTTGGGAGACTATAACTAAATTAGAACCAAATTAATAACAATGACCAGCACTGTCTTCTAATTATAATGGGGAAGAGAAAGTTGAAATCATAGCCCCCCCAAATGGATTGCTCATTAAACATGTTTAAGCAATTCCCAACAAGCGGTTTCTACTTTGTCAGGGTTTTTCATCAAAATAGTTGGCCTGAAGATTTTTTTCTTAAATGGTAACGTTTTGGTGTCATGCATATTGAATTTTGCAAAAGATAAAAGGCATTGCACCCTTTTTCGAGGGGAAATCCCGTAGATCACCTTAAGGGATTGGTAGGTCTGTTGGGATTCTCCAAATCATATTCCCGGCTTGAAACAAATTCATTTTATCCCGTCTCTCCCCTACCCCTTAAGTGCTAAGAGAGTCTGATGAAAATTACCTTTTTGAGGAGCTAAAAGTCCTACTTTTCAAGGGGAAAATCTGGTGTCTCCCTTAGAAAATTGAGAAGACTTTTGGGACTCTTGATAATTCACGGTTAAAAATTGATGGTTTTAATTATGTCTCTCCTCTTCCACCTTGAAGACCCCAATAAGGAGGCCGTAGGGAATTCCGAAATCATGTTGCTGTGAAAATAAACGTTAGGAAATCCCCTTCCCCTCCATTCAAACTATCCTGGATTCGCTTCTGTATTTTTTTTTTTTTGTTTTTGATAAATCTAATACAACTATAATTTAACTGCTTATCATCACGACCCCAGGGAAAGATGGAGAAAAAAAAAAAAAAAAGAAGAAGAAGACGAAAAAAAAAAGAACTTACCAACAGCTAGGGAAGACGACGAAACCTCTTTGTAAGTTAAAGCAAATCTCGAGGTTTGGTAATGGAATATTTTGAAGAAATACCAATGTCAACTACACTATTCACATTAAGTGAATAGCATTTTAGTCTTGTGGTAACAAAAGGGTTAATTGATAATATAGATTATCAAATTGTAGA
>CM046872.1:1467975-1617975 GCA_025617745.1 Heliocidaris erythrogramma | reverse complement strand
GTTTCGCGATATATTCCAGGTTCATGGATACTATCTATTATCTTAATATTCCTTTTACAACCAAATACTATTTTTAAGGCTTTTCCTACAAAGCAACAGAAAACGAGGATTTTATGCATAGAGATCAGGGGCAGCGACTTCTTACCATGCCTGTGGAAACGTGACATTTGAGGGAGTTTGACGACCTAGCGGGGAAATGTCTATAAAGGTATATTCCTCCCTGGATTAAGAACATTTTGAATTACTTCAGCCGTATACAATAATTGCATTCTATGAACGTATCATATATTTTATAGATTGTATATATAATTTCTTTCTACCAGAGACATTTGACTGCATGCGAATATCGGCTGTTAATTTTTTTTTTCACCAATATGAAGTTTGAAAACATTGTATTCGCAATTTCCAGCGCTTTAGTGTGAGAAATAAACGTCATTTGCATTCTGATTAGGGTCGTTGCTTGCGAATATTCCCATTTGATAAATAATTTGTAAATGAACTTTAGATTCCCGCCAATATTCAGGATATCATTTACACCGTCACTGTGATCGGTGCCAAGAGTCAATTTAGATCGGAACAGCTTCTGACATCGTCTCTATGCGTGAGCGCCGTCGAAAACATATCAAATGTTATCTTCTTATCGTCTTGTTTGTCAGAGAGCGGGGCAAAATTAATAAAGCTATGAATCAACTGGAGCAGTATGCTTTTTAATGGCACCACCAATTTCAGCCAGGGCGTTGACATATTCTGAATGAGCCTTTGTGGGAGGGGTAGGGAAGGGGGGTGTTTATGGCGCCAGGGTGGATTCTGCATCAAAGCTCCTAAAGAACGAAGAGGAAGTTCGTTTAGGTCACTTAGGCTTTTTTGCAAGGGTTAAAAAAGGATTTACCTGCAGAAATTTGTGATAGGTTAATGTGGGTATATGTGTGAGTGTGTGAGTGTGTGGGAGAGAGGAGGAGGAGGGGTGGGTAAATTCAAACCCTCTACGACTCCTGCAGCTATGGTAGGAATGTCCTGAACTGAAATGATACTCATACTTTATTTCTGTTGTTGCTTGCATAGGATTGGGAAAAAATACTAAGAGGAAGGAAGTGGAAAGGATGGGAGTGATGGAGAAAGGGGGAGGGTGTAGGAGACGAGATAAATTTCCTTTTTCTACCAACAACTTTTTTTTTAATTAGATGAAGACAACTAGTGCATTTTATCCCGACGACCTCTTTTCTAATCAAGTGGTCGTTGTTTCAAATTAAGTATAGGCCCTTAGGCCTACTCTTTGTCATCCGCAAATATAAGTATTGGTGTTAAGAACTGTAAACAACACTTTATTGGTTTATGAATACCCTATGGTATGCTAGAAGTCTTCTGCACCATATTGGATAATATGAAATTAGTCTCAAGAGGGAAACAATAATGTTATAGCGGGTCGGATGATTAAACAAAATAAAAACACCCTATATTTGGTAAGATGGGGTGCTTTAAAGAGATCTTGTTTCGGAACAGTTGCACTTTCAATTACTCTCTATCTGTGTCAAGCATACCGCAGGCTCCTCGGAATATGGGGTTAGGGTAATAAGCCATGTAGTGCGATGTTCTGTGTAAATTAAGCAAGGTATTACATACACGTGGCGAGAGGGAAATTGATCTGGAAGTGGTGAATATGTAGCATTTTTTAATTTAATTTTTTTTTTTTTTATAGACAATCAGTTATTGGAGTGTCGAACAAACCTGGTGATGCTGCCATCTTTCGTTCAGTGTGAGAAACTTCGTTTCAATATGACACAAAAGCCGATTGAGAGAGATAGAGAGATAGAATAAGAGAGAGAGAGAGAGAATAAGAGAGCGAGAGAGAGAGAGAGAGAGAGAGTAGAGAGAAGTTTTTTTTTTTGGGGGGGGGGGGGGGGTGGGGTGGCAAACAGACCAATATAGAATGAAATAGCCTTACGGTTAGACAAAAACAAAATCCAAGAAAAATCTCACACTTAACTTATCTCCTTTAGATCTGAACTTGTTTTGATGATTTGGACGATTGGTGGAGTGTAGTGCAAACTCACACGTGTTTTTTTTTTTTAAAGATAAACACAATTCATATTGACAGAACACAAATACTGAAATATTTTGGGCACAGACTGTGTGTTCATGCATTCAATCATTTTCGTTAATATGAAAGAAGGACTATATCGCATTAATGTCATTGTTTTTGGATAACATTAAGCCATTAGCATCATCACATGCAGTTAAACATGCAGAGGACAAATTGCACCAAAAACATTTCATTTATCCTACCTCCATAGGACAAATTATTTTAACAAGCACTGTGCATATCTATTGGAATGATCTGCTATTTCCCCCCTTCCTCGTTGATGTAATATTTACGAGATTACAGACTGAGAAGGTATATTTCTATGAAATAAAGGTATATATAGGTAATCAAATCATTATTTGTGAGCATTCTCATTCTTTTTATGTCAGTTTGGAAGAATATCAAAGAAGAAATGTCCTCTAAATAAAGGATTTCTTTTCTATGACCTCATATTTGAAATATCGAAATATGATGAGAAATAGCTGAAGAAGTTGTGTGTACTTTGTGTGTAGTCCAATTTACACGTTTCCGGGTGCAGTGCATGCAACTTTTAGCATTCTCTTGACTACAAAACCTCACATTATACACCAACTATTATGTACTACATAATCAACCTTATTTCCCAAATTATAGCTTCCAGTTCTTCCACAATGTAATTGACTCTCAAAGGAACATCAGACATGCAACTTCGGTTCAAGTAAACGATTTCATAAGACCGACAACTTTGGTCTCGTAGACTTCCTTTGAAAATTGGTTTCTCCCCCCAAAAAATATTTTTTTAAACAGTTTTGGTGTAGGCCCACACTCTCAGCCAACCTAGATGTACTTTCTTTGTTGAATATAGGGCTTGGTCTATTGCACTTTATCAAGTTAAACTTCCAAATCGAAATTACCAAATTTAATCTTGTAACTCATTGGGCCTACTGAGGCATTACAAGGGAGATTCCGCTTCGGTATCAAGTTGGCTTAGATACAAGCATAAAATTAGAAAAAGAGATCAGTGAAAGCTTGAAGAAAATCCGATAATGGGTGAGCAAGTTATACAGATTTTGAGTAGCGATTTATCAAATATTTAATTGGCAAGTGTGGTTTACCCCCCCCCCCCCTCCTCCGCATTTATTGGCGATTCCGTGCAGAAAGTCCCATACGACAAATGACATTTATCTATATGCTTCACCATGAATAAAACATGTCTTGATATGACCATGACTTTAGGTGGTGATACCAGAAAGCACCACTATTCAATAAACATATTGAGAGATTCTTCATTTCGGATGATATACAGGGTTGGAAAAAAGTTTGGAATATTTTTATTCCAAGAATTATTTCTTGTCTTAAACATATCCCTCGTCATTTTAAGTTCTTCTTTGAGGTTCAAATAAAAGATATGTGTCCCTTTTTAACTTTAAAAGCACAACATTAAAAATCAGGCTTATCACACAGTGCAGAGGTCCACTTGGAATTCGGAAGCGTATATTTGCTGTTTTTGCAAATGTCTAACGAAAAAGTTAAATAATCAGATACAGTTTAATTGCTATACCGAAGTCCTCAAAATGACTGCAAACTGCACGTAGCTTTTTCAAAATTCCACGTGAAGTACAGAAATGTATAACAAGATGTTCAAACACAAATAGAGCAAATCTGTCAACATGTGGTTCATTGGTCAGCCATTGTAACATGTTTAACAATATTACGTAATCTTTGGTACAAGATGGAACAGTAGACTTCATTTAACACAGTTAATCCGATTTGGATGAATTATTCATCACAATATAGTAGAAACTAGCATTTAAAATCAGACATACTCATCGCCAAAAAAATATTCCAAACTTTTTTCCAACCCTGTATGTGTAAAAATGACATATGTCGTACGGGAAACATTGCACGGAATCGCCCTATTCTTTGTACTAACAATTTCATAGTTTCCTTTTTCTCCAAATGAAGTATGTCATTGTACAGAAGCCCTACGCACAGTATTAGAGGCATTTCACACTCACTTCGTTAGAGCGCTCTAACTAGGAACGGTTCCTCAAGAGAGCGGTTCTCAGGTGAGTGTGAATGCTCAAGTGGTCCAGGAAGCGTTCTTCTGGAGCGCTCCAGAAGACCACCTCGCGAGGTGGTCTTGAGGAACGGTTAGACCGCTCCAAAGTGGCAGTGTGAAAGCAAAGCGATCCTGAAGCGTACTTCAACCGGAAGTGAGTGTGTGTGTTTCGCGGGAAATCAATGGGTGATTTGATACATTGATCAATTTGATACCTTACGCATTATACGGTTTGAATTCCGCGCGAAAAATTTGACCCGCTGATCTGAGCTGCCATAGCAACAAGACCACTTTGACTCGCTGAGCGATTCGAGACATAAAAAATGCATGTGAGTGTGAAAGCAAACGAACCGTTCTTCAAGAACCGTTCCTCTGGAGCGGTCTAACTTGGAGCGGTCCAGCAGGGAGTGTGAAAGGCCTCTTAGACATATGTTGTTACACACCCCTCAATTAGAAAGATCACTCCCTTCATCAGCAGCGAATAAAATTAGAATTTATGAAATCATAGACTTTTCGATTAAAAAACATAATTTCCTATTCTTGAAACTGATTCTCCTCAAATTGGCAGTGATCTGCTTTCTCTTTAATTTTCTTTTTATCAAAACAAACTTTGTACTAGGGTGGACTTCTTCTTTAAGTTAATGGTTTTCTCCGATGTTGTAAATTAACGGGTGCCTACAGTGAAGTTTCTAGACTAGATGCAGTTTTAATAATTCATCAAATTATTCATCAATTCGAAATTGTAATACTCAACTGATCAAAATATCACTTTCGAAAGTATTTGTGTGGGAGGAATAGGCCTTTTAGATCTAAAGGTCTATAACCTGAATTCCTACGAAGAGGCTTGTCCAGAAAGTGAATAACCGTATATACCACGACTTATTACCCACGGGTTCAGTGCTCTTTGTCACAAAATGATTACAGGTAGGCTAGTCAAAAGTGCAAATCTGGCTAAAAAAACTTGAGCACATCCAATTACGTTACAAATAGGACACTACTGATGTTCAAGTAACGGATTAATGATGATAACTTTAGACAGACAAGCGTGTAAAGATGTATCTAACTTCGATCGGAGCCCCATCGAATGTTAAAATGCCACCGTTATAAATTAAATTTGGTCCGTGAATATATAAAGGGGGGGGGGGGGGGGGGGGTAAGTCACGGAGACCTGGACCCCTTTATTTGCTCTTCAGAGGCTTTTGAATGTAAATTTACATTCCTAAAATCAGATTATTTTTTTTTTTTATTGTGCTTTTTGGATTTTTTTTAGGTAGGGAACTGAATCACCCCTTTAAAATAATTCTGGATTCATCCCTGATTTGTATAGTAATGTCATAGCGAAGATAAGTGGGCAATAGGTCATTGTATGTAACGAGGAAAGGAAATAAAGATCGACGATAATACGATCTAGAAATGGGACAGGAAAGCGGAGAAGAAATGAAAGTAAACAATATTTTTTCATCGTATTGTCTGAATTCTCGAACTCCACAACATGTATATTGGTCAAGCATTTGGAATTATTGTATGACGTTATACTTCGGGGACATCACTTTCTCACACTAACCCTGGACCAAACCCTATAATCCTAACCCTCAACCTAACCTAAAACCCAATTGCAATCCTGACACTAACCATAACCCTATTATCTTCGACGAAATAAAGGCCAGATTAGTGTCGCCGTAGCATTATGTCGGAGCACCAAATTTTGGGTGGATATTAAAAAGGATACACTAGATAGACAGAGACGGAAAGATACAAACGAGATGTATTGAAGCATAATTTTGATAAAATTGTCCACTACTGTGTTGTCAAAGATGGACCGCTTACAGGCAAGCTTTCTCTTTAAAACTTGGAGATATGTTTCTTCCTCCGTATCCCCGCCCTTTCTCATCCTACCCCGGCCTCCCACCACTGACAGCTGAACAGTTCTCGGTGCAAATTAGTTTTCAAGTTGATTTGTCCCATAAATAGGAACATAATAAAGAATTGAGTGAGAAATGATCGAAGAATGGACTGAAATAGCAAACCCACAACACAATAAAAACCTCCGAGGTACATTAAAGCACGTAACGCAATTATAATATAATAGTCCCCAGCCTCTCATCTGACCACACTCGTAACAATAAGAATAAATTTGTTAATAGTTTGCTTGAATATGCAACTCTCCATTAGACTCTTTTGAGTTCGATATTATTCCCTTATCAAATTGTTGATATTAATGCAAGCTTTGAAACAATCTAATCGAGATGTGGCTTCAACAGGCTCGCAGAAGACTTCTATGGCATAGTTATCATTAATAACCTCGTACTGATCATGACATAAACTGTATTCTGGGGAATTTCATCCGCACTTTGTATTTTCTTCTCCAAAATGAAATAATAAGATCACAAATATACGTGTGATGGTTTAATAACAGCATATACTTTAATAACAAATACTCGCACCCCGCTCCATATGGAATTTTTCGGGTCAATCGATTTAAGTTAGAAAGTCATCTAGATTGCCCGTTTGGGTGTATTGTGCCTTTAGAGATCTCGAAAGCGTACAGTTCTAGTGTTTTTAGTTGACCAATTTGCCATTGATTATTCTCAAACATGTTACCACAAGAGTACTGAATAAACAATAACATAACAACCAAGGGCAGAGTTATCATCACTACAGACAATTGCAAACAATAATAAAAAGGGGAAAGGTTGCCTACAACATTACCCTCTACAAGATTGACATATTGCAAGATTCTAGAATTGAGATCTCTCTATCATCTTCTATACAAAATAAAACATTTTATTGCTTCCTTCCTTCCTTGTTTTTCTCTCTTCTTTTGTCCCATTCCGTTTTCACTCTCCCTTTCTTTTTGAATTTCTTTTCTCTTTCATTCAGGGTGCGTACTGTACTTTGCAATTTGAAGCCGCGAGTAAATAATTTTATTTGGAAAAATGCGAAGAAAAAAATTGTAAGGGATATTGAAAGTTGTTTTAACCTTCGAGTAATTATTACTAAAACGTTGAAAGGACGCCATAATGCCATATTAATCTGGAGGGGAACCTTCATGGATGGTTTAAAAATTCAAGCGACTGACCGAATCGTACGGCAAAAATCCGACATAAACGTCCGACAACGTCCGACGTCCGACAACAACAGACACCGTCTTCACCTAGTCGCTTCGTCCAGCAGTCAGGTTAGTGACCGTATACTCCCTTACCAATGGGCATCATACCTTCATGGATATTATCCTTTATATCTTCTAGGGGTCACGTTAGTAACCGGGTTCTCCTTTGCGGAATTATAGTAAAGCAGCCAAACTAGTATGTTTATCGTTATAGGTCTTAGCGTTTTTTAACTTTTCAAGGAGCCAGGCATAAGTGAATGAATTATCATTTGCTGAATTCCTTATACCTGAAGAATACGTACATGTCATGTGCTCGGAATTATATCTAGCTGCAGTAACGTGGAATGGCCAGATACCCGGGCCAGATACTCTTACACAAAAAGGTACCATGCGTTCATAAAAGTGTTTATTCTTGATTTCTGGAAGGTTAGCCGTAGTGCTTCTTAAAATACGCAGGGTCACCTGACTGTCTACTCCAGGCTTTGCCTTTTCACATCATGCCTTCAAGAGTATGTTTGTTCTTAAGCCGTGATCAGAGTCGGGTAAGTGACCGGATACTTCTTAGCAGATTAGCACAATGTTTCCATGAACGTGATTACTCTTGGACACCGCCTGTAAGCCGCAATGCATCTCAATCATGTCGAAACGTCTGCTGAGGGCCAAAATGGCGTTAAGTCTCATCCTTGAAAACAAAGTTACGCCCTTCTGGACATAGAAAAACCAGTGAGCGTCCCGCGGTTATGATCATTAGGTGCTTGAAGCTGTAGTGCCACTTTAACATGTCCACGCATTCGTTTACACATGAACATGCTACATTGATGTTTATCGTTGAGTGCTTCAAGCGGGAGTGTTACTTTAACATGTCTAGGAATCGTTTACCAATACGCATCATGCATGGATAAACATGTTATCCCAGGATGCTTTAAGCCGGAGTAACTTTTTACCCCCTCCAAGAGTGGTAATTGATCTTATATCCCTTCATCGACATGATCGATGAACATTTTGCATTAATGAACATGTTTGTCGTTGATGCTTTAAGCCGGCGTGCCTCTTTAACCTTACCAGGAGTGGTGAGTGACCCGATACGCTCTTAGCCGATGAGCATCTAATCACCTATAATACGATTAGGGATGCAGTCCACATCCTCACCAAGTCTTTCCCACTTCACGCAGAAGGATGAAGACGGATTTGGATGCTTAAGAAGAAGAGGTGACTCGAAAGGAATGACGCGTGAGCTCTTCATCGTGAGGGATTTTATTTAAAGATTACCTCCGCTGGGGCGAATCTAGGATTTTGTAATGGGGGGGGGGGGGGCGGTTCCAACATTCCCTTCCAAAACAGGGGGTTATCAGCAAAAAAAGAAAAAAAAACACCCCAGGGTGTGTGTGTGTGTATGTGTGTGTGGGGGGGGGGAGGGGATGGGGGTCCAGCAGAGATAAACTTATGGCAAGCAAAAAAATAAGGGGGGCCCGGGACCCCCTGGATTCGACCCTATTTCATGCTTTGTGAAGGACTGCGAGACAAAGGAGATGAGAGAGATGGAGAGAGAGAAAGAAAGTGAGAGAGAGAGAGAGAGGAAGTAGAAGAAAATCTTTCAGTCGAATTTGATTTAAAGAAATGACAGAATACATTTAGAATGTTCTTGCACCTAATGAATGGCGCTGTCTAAGTATTTTTCAAATCCCATCTTGAGGGAGAAGAAGAAGCAAAACAAGGAGAAAAAGAGGAGGAAGAAGAAGAAGAAGAAGAAGAAGAAGAAAAAAAAAGAAGACATAAAGGAAAGTAAGGCTGAAAAGACACTTTGAGAAGAGGACGCCAAGGGAAGGCGACTTGCCCACTCGACTTTTACATATAAAAATATGGTAATCTAGTTTGACCATGGGTGTGACACAGTAAAGAGGACAGTACTGTTGTGCCTTATTAATAATAGTCAATGGAAAATTAGGAGAAAGGGATCTCCTAAATGCATTCATGTAATGAAGAGGAGCCCCATTTTTGGACGGGACCACATGTTTGAGCTTGGCAGATCAATATCATTAGCCTCGAACATCAAGAGTAAATTTGGTTTGGCAATATGACTTCTCATTTCCTTTCATTACATAACTTAAGATAACACAAACACTTCTCTTCCAGGGGCGGCTCCAGGATTGTGTGAAGGGGGGGGGGGGTGCTTCTCGTTATTCCCCCTAATTCTTTTTCTCCCGATTTTTTCATCTTCTCAGAAGATGAAAAAATCGGGAGAAAAAGAAAAAACGATTGTTTGTGGTGTTGACTTTAATAACACCCCCAAATCTCTGGCGAGCAGAAAAAAAGGGAAGGGGATATCCACTAAACAAAAACCTATGACAAGCAAAAAAGGAGGGAGAGGGTCCTAACCGTCCCCCTGGGTCCTCCCCCGACTTAATGTCCATGACGGGTTAACATCCGAATGTTGATAACTGGGCCGTGATGGGAATATATCCACATCTTTAACGAGTTTAGAAAATCAAATTTGCATCGTTCAACTCCAACTCAAATGTAAATCTTAATGGGTAGCTCATCAATATGAACTTCGTCATTACGAGGCAGGAAAACATCTTTCACAAAAAAAGAAATCAGGTTAATATTCATTCCTGGCCTTATCTTGATCTTCTAGAAATCGACTCATTTGTAAACCTCTGCCATTAAGCTGTTCAGTCGATTTAGAGGTCTGCCCATTTCAAAAAATGTCAAAGTTTATGATCTTTCTATTTCATCTCGTGCATAATAACTTAGCTCTATATAGTGAGAGGGCTATATTGCTAACATGTTTCAAAGTGCATCTACGTTATAGAGGGACCTATATCAGTAATGAATCGTAGCAGTCATAAATTAACTTGTAATTATGATTTAATGTAGGCATGATGAATGCCACAATTTATATCGTAGCAGTAATGTAATGAAAGGCCTAGTTCCATGGAAAGAGGGGGGGGGGGGGGGGGGGGGGGGGGTGGTAGTCATTTCTTTCTCCAAAGGTTTTATCACTTAAATGTATTTCGAAGGTTGTTTTGCCAAAGGTTCGTCACATTGAAGGTTCGTTATTCCCAAGGATTTTAAAGGTTGACTAAATTAGATAGAAAATGGGTGCTCTTTCCATGTAGTTTTGCCTTCTAAATCACGAATCTGCCAATCGATTGTCCAAATTATGTCTCGTTTTGGCGAAAAAGGGGGAAAAGTAGAGGTTTTGGGACCGTTCCTTAAAACTCGTGAGCTGATTGGCTAACCCCCAAGTGACGTATGAAAAGTAAGAGGCACAAGATCTGCAGGCTGCAGCATATAATATTGTACACAAAATGCGGTATTTGACCCCTCTGTTCAACGGACAATTTATGAAAAAAGGAAATTAATCAATATAATCTTAGGAGCGAATAATCATTAGCAATATATTTTCTACAAGATCAGAAAACGATTTTACCCAAATATACAGCTCTTGTTTTGTTTTTAGCTTTTCTTTTGAACAATGTTCTCAGCCATCTGAGCTTGCCGAACGAAAGTTTTGCATTGGTCATAAACGCGTGCACAGCCGTTTTACATGTTTTATGCGTCTGTATGTACAATGTCCTACACATATAGTACGGCAGTGACTATTCCCCTCGTACATAGCGACTGGTGAACGCTTTTGTTTTGTTTATTTCACTCACGGCTTTTTTTTTTTACTTCGCTCTACTTAGTAGGCCTACGTTTGTACTGACTTAGATTTTGGCTGAATTCGAGTAACTTATATAGAGAGAGGAAAAGTGCCCGCGATTCAGAGTTGGAGGACTTTTCTGAGCCATGCAGATACGAACTCCGATTTATCAGATGATATATCAGACCCCGAAGGCAAAGATCGAAGCTCGAGTGGCAAGGGGAAATTCGACCATATTATATGTTTGAACCCCTCGCAGAATAGGGTGAAGGGCCGTGGGTGAAGTAATTCCAGGGAACTCCAATGCGTTGGAGCTCCCTGGGTGAAGTAGACCGAAAATTCTGTCTCTCGTTCGTTAGGTCGTCTTAGCTAACGAACGAGAGAATTTTCGGTCTACGGGTGAAGCTGCTGCAGCTGCTGTCGTTGAAACAGATTGGAAGACTTGACTCCAAGTCTGATCGTTGGAATAGAGTCTTTTAGCTAGCTTATCCTTCTCTTCATGCCAAATTCGGAATACAGGCCAGGATCCTCAAAATCATCATTGGCAAAATGATCGCTGCAGATTGTACACTTGGCCAGCCCTTGCCACTCTGCCCGCGTGAGCTTTACCTTTGCGACCCACAATTTCCGTAGATTTTCATCTTTAGGAAAATGATGTAGGCTTACACCATCTTTAGGGGTCTTGCTACAACTGTACACCGATTAGGCATTATTGATGAAACTGTGTCCCAAAATCAAATATATTGTGAGGAATTAAACACACGAAAATACGCAATGCAAATGGTCGATGCGGTGAATATCATGCTGGGGACCGGGCTGGGCCTGCTGGTGGCCTCCGGGCGCGCACGGTATAGGTTAGTGGAATATTTTCCCTTACTTTTCATGCGTCACAGATCATGTGATCACGATGTCGCTTCGATGGGTTTTTTTTAGGGGCGGGGCTTATGACTGTGTAAATCACCAAAAATGTACTTTTCAAAGGATTATAAAATATGACTGACTGCATAAAAAATTGTGTGATGGATATTTTTTGGCTCCTGATGACACCTTCCTACGAAAAATGGGCAATTATTTTTTTATTTTAGTGACCCTTTAATTCCGAAAATTATATGCAAATGTAAAACTAGGTTCAATTCATAATTCCTAAAAAAAAAAAAAATTTAGGAATCTTGTCCATTTTCGGAATGATAAACTTATGCATTTGAACCCTATTTCATTTTCAAAACTATGAACCTTCGAAAAAACATCTTTTCTGATTACCTCCGGATAACTGAAAACCCCCAAAATATGCAAATCATTTTATTTGATTTACAATTGAATTTCAGTAGTTGACATGGCAAGCTTTTCATTATCCAAATGTAAAATTTTCTTTGCAGTCAGTATAAAACAAATTTGGAAGAATCATGGTATATTATAAAACTTTGACTTGTAATCAGACATGTCACACGCACACGCACACACACACACACACATACATACAGTCTTGTATTGCTTTATTTCCGAGGACAAGTATTGTTCCTCTATTGTTCCTCCGTCCTCGGACAGTTGACGGAATAAAGCACAAATTCATTGTTCGACGTTCGAGGACTATTGTCCGGCTTCCGAGGACCATTGTTGTCATGATTTATTTTTTGTTCTCTGTCCGAAAATGTCCTCGGACATACTGCTAAACACGCCCACCCTTACACTCCCGCACGAACACACACGCATATACACACAGTAAACAGGGGTCTTGACTCCAAAGTTCCCTGGATGATATAATTTTTTTTAGCTGATGAAAACCTACGCTTAACTTGCAAAGGATAAAACGACTAAAACCCTACAATTTGCCAAATACTATGGGTGATTATTTTTATGCTACAATGTTTCAAACTTTCAAAAGTTAACTTCACACCAAATTATTTCGTTTTCGAATGCTATCACGCAGTCAGACACAAAATATTAATCGTTTAGGGGCAGTATAGCTGTCTCGCCTAGAACAATACAGAAAAATTTTAAATTTTTTTCTTGAACTCATAAGATAATGATTAATTATTATGGGATGTAGAGTGAGGTTTGTCTAGAGAATATTTAATGACTACCGCACTGGCGGTTCACATTCAAGAATTCACTTAACTTTCTTGAAACTAAGACCAAAGTAATCATTGCTTTTATTAGCTATGTCTGCTAAAAGGGTGAATAAAGAAAGATTGTGCTTTTTTAAAATAAAAAAAAATAGTGTAAGCGACATTTACACTATAGTATAAAATGATGAATAACGGCTATAAATCTCGTAGTGATAGAGGTTGTCGCATTGAATAATAAAAAGGATGTTATGAGAATTATGCAAAACTGAATGTAAATTGACGCGATGATGGATTACAGACATTATTTTGGAAAGAGCCTGTGATCTTGAATATCAAACAGATATTAATCTCAAATGTATGTTTCCCATATGATAGATTACGGACTTAAAGCTCGTTAGGAGCAATCTCCGAATGGGGCATTAACTGAAATGAAAATCTCTTTTATTGAAAAAAAGACATTTTAGGGAGGAAATGAGAGGGTAAGGAATCATATAATGACTAAATAAAAAGCACTGTAAAGCTCCATAAAGGGCAAAATGTCTATGTTAACAGCCGCTTAGCCAGGGGGCGGTGGGGTTGGTCACTCCCCACCCCAAAAACCGCCAATAAAAAAAAAAAAGAACGAGAGCGAAAAAGCGGGGGAAATGAGAGAGAAACGGCCTAAAAAGGTGCCACGAGATGTTATCCTTCTCTCAAACTTTGTTAAAACATCAAATGTCAAAGGAGAAACACCCCCTCCCTCCTCCCCTCTGCGACCACCCCTGTTGAGAGTACAGTGCAATATTGCGTCCAAATAACTGAAAATCATTCAGGGCGTCGAAGTAACTTTCCGCCTAAAAAAGGTGCTACGAGCCGCTATCTTTCTCTCAAAATTTGCTAAAACGTCGGAGCTTCTGCGCTTCGCATGGGAGGGGGAAAACTCCCCCCTCACTGCTGCCACCCCCTGGTTTTGCACGCTTTGCGTTCTCACAACCGCCCCTCCCTGAAATTAAATTCTAGCTACGCAGTTGTCTGTGTACAGAACTAATCTTGTCTTAAAGGCCAAGTCCACCTCAATATCAAATTGATTTGAATAAACAGAGTAAAATTAAACAAGCATAACAGTAAAAAGTTTACTGAAATCGGATGTAAAATAAGAAAGATATGGCATTTTGAAGTTTTGCATTATTTCATGAAACAGTGATATGCATATCATGGGCGGTATGCAAATGAGTGAACCGATGATGTCACACACTCACTTTTCCTTATGTATTTTATTATAAGGAAATTCAAATATTTCAATTTTTATAGATGTGATAATAATAATCCCTTCCTTGTATGAAATAAGTTACAATAGTGATGATTTTACATGTTCCATATGGAGTCAAACCATGTTTTACATTTATTGAAGCAAAGATATGAAATATATGATATTTCATATAATAAAATACATAAGGAAAAGTGAGTGCATGACATCATCGGTTCACTCATTTTGCATACCGCCCATGTTATGCATAACACTGTTTCATGAAATAATGCAAAACTTCAAAATGCCATAACTTTCTTATTTTACATCCGATTTCAGTGAAATTTTTACTGTTATGCTTGTTTAATTTTACTCTGTTTATTCAAATCAACTTGATATTGAGGTGGACTTGGCCTTTAATGGAGTTGAAGTAGCTGTACTATTTCCTGGGAATTTAATTTCATGCCAAATACTTGCTGCTTATATTTATGTGTTGTAATGATTGATAAAAGATACTGATGGCGCTGTCTATAGCTGCTGCCACTCTAAGTGTGCTCCCCTGATTTCGTCTCATTTAATGTGTATTCTGTACGGTTGTGTTTAAATTTTTCATACCAACATTCATGTTATTTTTAGCGCTTTAATTGTATCTATTCTCTGAAAAGGCTACAGAAATAGCAGTATTATTATTATTATTATTATATCATTTCCTAAATTCGTTAGTGATATTAATTAATTCGACCCTTTTTTTAATGAAAATATAATTTTGTCAATGATCTAGACCTATATCCGATATGTAATTTCAAATTTTTCCTTTTGTTCTGTCTTTTTCCCCCTTTTTTTTGACGTGGAACCTTTGGGGGCTGCAGCCCTCCAAACCCCCGCCAGTACGCCAGTGGTACTAGTCCTGGCATCTTTTTCATTGAAAGTTCAAAGAGAACCGTAAACGTGATATAATTTTGTCTTATAATTGCCTTTGAAAAATTAAGTAAGAGATATTTTTTTCCTCCGTGCCAGACCATTTCCTTGATAAAAATGGTCATGTTTGCAAGTAATGCCTGGTAATCATGGACATGATGGATATGTTTTTATTTAACAACCTCCTTATACATGTGTACCTTAAATGATATATACTTTACACAGAATTATGTAATCTTATATCGATAATGAATGAATTAATTAGGATATCTAAGAGATCACTTTGGTTCATGAAATATATACTGCGCGTCTCGAAGCCGAGTATTTTTCATCTTGCCATGCGTCTGGCTAGAAAAAAAAATCTTTCCAGGAAATCTTGTTATTTCGTGGGAAATGAGAGGGCGGTAACCTTTATTTTCATCTGAAAATGAGAAGAAGTTCTATCGAATCTATCCCTACATCTTCGGGCTGGAAACCAAAGCTCTTCTAGTTGGGATATGACACGTTGGGGGTCAGACCCAGTGACACGAAAGAGTTTTAAATTAATTAATTCAGTGGTCGGAATGAAGAATCTAACGATTCTTCTTCTCAAATAAATGCATGATTTTGGGAAGCTACATAGAGGGCTTCCTGGAAATGTACATTTTGGTCTATAACATTCTCAGAAAAGCACTTTGCTCAAAATTACAATCTCTTGAAGGATGACCATCCCACGACATATTTCCCAGGCAATCTACCCCTATAGGACAACTACCCTCTAGACATGCTAGAATAATCAAACCTCGGACAATTGCCCAGATAACTACTACAGAGTAAGTGAGTGAGAGAGAGAGAGAGAGAGAGAGAGAGAGAGAGAGAACGAGGTGTTGTGTAAGTATTACCACGTGTAACGATACAGCCATAAATTGATATCCAACGCTTATTGGACAAATCGAATGTCACGTGGGCTTCGGACCCTGTATGCCGCACACGCTCTCTCTCTCTCTACAAGCCGTGATTTCAAGACGTGTATGTCTTGACTTCTGTTTTTTTAAGTGAATAATATCAATACGAGCTGGATGGTGAGTCGATGAAAGAAATGTTATTGGATTGACCTTCAACTTGAAGTTGATCTCTTTGCTGGCGCCAGGGGGCCATTTACAGCCATGTCGCTTTACATTAGCACTCAACCGTCGCGACTGGGTCGAGAAGTTGAAAGGGGCATGCAAATTCAACCATGTGCCTGAAGGTCACGTGATCCGATTCGACAATGTTGAGGTGATGTCGTTTATTGTAATTTATTGATGCTTGTCAGAGAAATTTGGAGTAAAAAAAGATCACCCCAACAAATGTGAAGACCCTATATAATTGTATTTGCCTTTTTAAAAATCATGCCCTTCTATTACAAATTCCTGAGCCCGCCCCTGCCATTAGGCCTAGTTAACTAACTATGAAATATTTAATCTCTCTTCTCTTTATGTAGGATAATCCCGATTATCCCGAAAAGCGAAAGCTTTTGGGCAGTTAATTGCAGTCTAAAGCCGCGATTGTTGTCATCAGTAATTTTGGTCCCATTCACGCCTAGGCTGCTGGGTCTATCTGAGAACTGTGATAATATCTTTTCTCATTTTTCAAAAGAAAATTCACCTTGTCCTTCAGTTCTATGTACCAAGCCCATGATGTGTCACCACCTTTTTTAAGCGCCACATCATAGGCATGATCTCTAAGGTGTGGGTGTCAAGCATTGTTTCGATTATATCGTCATTAATCTAAGGTGCACGCATTATTTCGTATTCTTTTATCACATAACAGTATATGTTTATCAACAACAAGCATAAATATTTATGCCACATCTCCCATGCTATGTCAATATCATCAAAATTTATATATGATCTCCATGGAAATTTTCGAAGATCATATTATATCATCATAGATTTTTTATATAAACATTATTAATGTATCCAGATCCAAATCCAAATCTAAGGTTACAGGCTTAAATAGTTATAATTGACTGACATAGGTCTAAAAAAAAAAAAAAAAAAGGTTCCAAACAGTGGTAAAGTGGGTTATGTTGACACAAAACATACTCTACGAAGTATAGTTTCATTAATCCCATCCTCTTGATAAGCAAAGCATAAAGGAGGCGTAACTTTGGTGCGAAGAATGAATAAAACAAAGACACTGGTGGAGATGAGAAAACGTGCGTTTTCCTAACACTTTTAGAGGATCGTGTCCTCATTTTCCATGTGTTGCGGCAGGAAGTAATTTAACATATGGCGAAAGAGGATATTAAACTTTCATGAAAACTCAAACGAGTCTTCCTTTTTTATGACTTTAGAAACAAAAAACAAGAATGTCTCTTCTTACTCTGCAGCCTCTCTCTTGCTAAACTAGTTCATGGACAATGAACACTTTGGGGGAAAAAAAAACAACAACCCCTTTTCTGATTAAAAGCCCAGGGACAGAGCATTCAGACAAACAGATAAATAAATAGAACAAGAGATAGATAGATAGATAGAGAGAGTGAGAGAGAGAGAGAGAGAGAGGGGGGGGGGGGGGAGGTCTTTATTATTTTTCTAGCACATAAACTGTACCATTTCTTGGCAATTATGGGACAAAAGTATAAGTAATTTACTACAATTGTTGTGACATCAAACTGGTAAAATGCCAAATTGACTCTGCATGGTAGAACAAAAGACAAAAACTCTTATTACCAACTGTAAATTACATACCATTATTAAGAAAAAAAAGATCTACTTCTATTACCGATGTAAATAAACAATTTAATGGCCAGGGTCTGCTAAATTATATTTGTTCATATTTGTTTTTGGATTCATGACATTACCATGATTACTTTTGGCGCAGTGGATTCTATCATGTCTATGTCGTCTAATTATCATTTAGTCATGGCCGGTTAGTAGCTGCCATGTCTGCTATCATTTTGATGACTGCTTATTTTGTGTCACAGTCATACCCCGTGACAAAACGCCATGTGAAACTATCAAACATTTTTTCCTTCACATCAGGATAATACACTGCTTAATGAATATAGGACCAAGTGGGTTATAATCCAAGTGAACAGAAGACGAACTGACGATTTGATAAAGTGAAAATCATGGTCGAAATAACCTTTAGGCCAGGTAGAGAATAGACGGATTAGATACAGACGAAATAATTATAATGAGACGAATTGGATGTTGGACCGATAGGCATTGGACAAAAATGCATTTTACCACTCATACCATAACTGCAGATGCATGGCCTTAACCCCGGTCACACCGAAAAGACCGATACCCGTCCGATAACAGATCCATCAGAAAACTACATTCCCGAATGGCCGAAAATTGGTCGGTTTTGAGTAGTTTTTGAGTGGTGTGATTCCCCAGGCACACCGCCAAACCCACTATCATGACTATAAAGCCACCTATTCTTGGCCATTCGAGGTAAAACATCTGGGGAGCGTTTCATCAAGTGTTTTGTCAGTGATTTTTACCGACAAATTTGCTCTCAGCCAATCAGATGCAAGGATTTCAGTAGCTTATAGCAGTTGTCGGTAAAAATCACTGACAAAATGCTTGATGAAACGCTCCCCTGTCGTCAATGTCATATGAGTTTTCTTATTGTGACCGGGGTATGACTGAGGAATAAAAAAGGAGGTCAAACACTCACACATGAAGATGTCTCTACTTCCGAGCCCATGGCGTCCGCGATTAGAAATCTACGTCATCAATCGTTAGCTCTATGTAGGTTAGACTGCAAGGTTACTTTTCTGTGTCATGAAGATATTAGTTTAACCATTAATATATATAATAGTCATTCACCTGAAAGGTTAATTTTCTGTGTCATGGAGATATATTTATCATCATCCTGCCAATAATTCTAATTGGCATCATGCTATTTACAAGCTCCGCTTCTTTGCTGGTTCCCTTTCGTTCCCTTTTCGAATATTATTATCAAGAAACAATCTATTATAACATTTATTTTAGAAAACAATGTGTAAAACAAAGTTGATATGCGTTATTTTTCAATGATGAGTTTCTTCTACAATGTAAATACTTTTTATGCTTTATGAATTGGTATCGAAAAATAAATGAATCTTGAATCTTGAATCTTGAATAAATGAGAAAAAAATTCCTCATACATTCCGAAGATGACGTCAAATATATATTTAAAAAAAATAAATATTTGGAAATAAAATAGGTCATTTCGAAGAAAAAATTGGAAAGGCAAAATAAATATTTTATTTTTTTTCCTGATAGTTGTTATATTCTTTCTAACACATTGCACGTTTCCGCCACTTCCCATACTTGATTGTGACGTCATTGATCGAGCTATGAAGTGTCAGTGACGTTGCGTCATAAATATCGTATTATTGATCATATCTATACACAGCTTTTCCTTTGATCTAAAATAACTCTCGATTGACCACTAATGCTTTCTCATGCTCCCACTGCGAACGCCTCAAATGGCATATTCATGAAATTGTTGATTTTTTGTGCCTGCTGTGATTTAATATGCAGCTGTGCTTTGGTCATTCAGGAAACTACAAAGGATGTTACCATGAAAGGGGCGCAACCATTTTCAAAAGAAGAAAACGTATTCCAACTTGATTTATTTATCCACACCTATAGACAGGAAGATACCCTCCCTCCAATGCAATGTCTTTTAAGAAGCATGGCATTGTCGTGTCATAAACGTCATTTTCGTCACTACGTTTTTTTCCGACTGTCGTAGAAGGCAAAAACAATAATAAACATACGTATTTCAGTTATAACACTGTGACGATTCGTGATGACCTTTCGGCTTGAAAACTATGGCACTTAGGCCTACATACAATTCAGCCATTTTTGTTTTTACTTTGAATGCACAATAGTTATTGTTATATACTTTGAAAAATGAAAATGTAATGAAATAAAATCTAAATCTGAAATCTGAAATCTGAAATGATATGACATAGTCACGATAGTCCCGAATGTGGTTCAGTTTATTACAAATAATATCATTAGGGAAGAAAAAACAGGCTGTCAAAATAAATGTAAAATTCAACGAAACTGACCCAGTTACCAATCTAAAAATATAACAACTGATTAGGAAGGATTATTATCATGAACGTCACCGAATCTTTTCTGACATTAACAGGTTCGTTTATTATATTGCTGTGAATATCGTTGTATTCGGTTTATCTGCTCCAAATTTTCTCCGATAATATTTGTAGGATATAATTTCCTCCACTATCCAATATCAATAAAGCAATTTACACGTTATGGGGAGAAAGTGGAGGGAGAAGGGGGGGGGGGGGGGTGGCTCACAAAAAAATAATTAATGGAAGGGCCGCTACCGTTGACTTATATGGAATTCTTTGGCGATTAATATAGCGCCTTTCCCAGAAAATAAACAAGAAATCGGATATCACATTTTCATACCGTAGAAAAAGTTCAACTGCCCTTTCCAACTGCATGACGTGAAACGAATGATATTATTAATATCTCAAAATCTGACAGGTATTCTTTTGCGAGAGGGATTTATCGCTGGACAGAGCGAAAGGACGGACGGGGAATGCTCTACAACGTAAAACTTGTACTTTCAATAGGTTGGGGGATCTTTTCTTGTTTATTATTCTGTTTATTTGAATTGAAACGCCCCCGAGGAGTGCAATATCTTATCAACCGAACCGAGATCGCCGGTGCTTGGGTGCGGGGCTTATTAGCCAGCATTCTGCTCTCAAACCTTGTTACGGTAATAAAAATCATGAACATCGTTTCATACAAATTGCGATATATAAGAAAACGTATTTCCTGGCATTCCTTAGGCATGTTAGGAGGAATAATAAGAGTGCATTATGGGTATCATTTTCAGACACAAATTAACAGTAATAGGTTATAAGAGGGGCCCTCATAGCACAGTCCAGTTGATAAGATGTAAAACAAGATAACATTACGTGAGAAAGGAGAAAAGAAGGGGATAGAGAGAGAGAGAGAGAGAGCGAAAGAGAGAGAGAGAGAGAGAGAGAGAGAAGGGGAAAAAGCTAAATTTCATAGAAAATGAAGGAAAGGTTAAAAATACATAATGACGGATATTTTAAATTCATCTTCACTAGCGGATCGGGGAGGGGGAGGGGGGGGGGGGGGGGGAGTAAACATGCCCAGTCAAAGTCTATACCTATCTTGAGCTGAGAACGACATACACACCGGGCAGAGTTTCAAAACCCCAACCTGTTGTTTGAGAGTCTAGTGTATGTAGCATTATACCAACATTTTTATTGAAAGAAACAGCGATTTCCAAATCCATCGATTCGATTTTTTGAAGTTTCCGGCAAACATTTAATAAGGATCTGAAAACCTAGCACAGCCTGGGCCCAGTTCATAAAACTTGTTATCAATAGCAAGTTACAATAATTATTATAAGCTACTGAAATCCTTGAATCCGACTGAGAGCAAATTTGTCATAGAAATGAGGCAGTTAATTGTTATTGATAACAAGTTTTATGAAACAGGGCCCCGACGTGGTACAATGATTTCAATATTATTACGCCTACACAGCAAGTGCACATGCCAGCCAACAATCAAATTAATCAGCTGCACTTATGAATTATATATCATGACAATATCAGGTATTTGGCCTTCAACAGAAATGAAGTCTATAATTAATTTGCTCGAAGCCCTTAAAACGACTATTGTAAATGAAGCTGTAGATTGGGAAAAGGATACAGAGGAAAAGTGCATATCCTTAAAAGCGTTTCATCAAGTGTCTGGTCAGTGATTTTTACCGACAAATTTGCTCTCAGCCAGTCAGATGCAAGGATGTCAGTAGCTTATAGCAGTTGTCGATAAAAATCACTGACAAAACGCTTGATGAAACGCTCCCCAGATGTTAATCGCAGGCATGGGCGTCGATCCGAACTTGAGCATGGGGGGACACAATAGCTTGTCACCTTCCCAGTTACTTTAAAAGTGATACCTCGTTATATTGTTACACTCCCCCCCTCTCTCTCTCTGTCTCTCTCTCTAGTTATGCTCTTTCATGCTGTTTCGTTTCATTGGTGACCGGTTCATTGTCTATTTATCAGCATTACAAGCATTAATAATTCATGAGTAATTTTGATTACTTCTGGGGAACTTGCTACCATTATTATTCTTTCCTTTCAAGTGCCTATTTTAAAGGCATTGTTTAACATTGTGTTCAGTTTAAAAAATCGAAGCTGCACGGTCCTAAGTGCTATCAGAATATTGATGGGGTGCAAAAACTGAGCTGTGAAAATATTATGCTTCAAAGTTATCATTTAGTGCTTCAAAATATGAAAACTTGAAATATCCTCTTCATAGACTACTCTGCTAGAATTATTCTCGAGAATAAATGCAATTTTCATAGATTTTATCTTGATAGTGAATGTGTTACCATCATTATTTTTGCATCCTTGGTTGTTTTTTCATTCATCTGATCATAATTAGACAGGTCAGGCAGCTCAGTTTTAGAATTTTTTTTAATTGATCAACTGCAATATTAACCAGTGGCTTTAAGGGACCTATGTACAAATGCAAAGGCATGTTGACCTGTGTTGATCAGCAATACCCTAATCATCACTGATGTAGCCAATGAAATATCAAAATATGTGCCATATATTTTATAATAAGTTTTTCTATTATTTTTCTTCAGATTACTTAGAAACGCCCACAAAAAACTTCCAAACCAAGATTCTGCTTGTGACATCATCTGTCAATCACTACTTAATTATCATGCACTAGACACAAGAAACTGGAATGCGTCCTCCCAAGAGGTGGCCATATTCCTACAAAAGCATTTGCCATGTTTGCACACAATACCAACCCAAATACATGTACTTGCAAGTTCAATGGAAGTTGCTATGCTAGGAAGTTCTACCAATTAACACGCAACAAAAGCCACTAATTTGCCACTGTTCTCAAACATGCAAATTATACTGTTTAGGGAAGGTGTATTCCAGTGTCTTTTGTCAATTGCATAGTTGATTAAGCAGTGATTGACAGATGATGTCACAAACAGAATCTTGGTTTGGAAGCTTTTTATGGGCGTTTCTAAATAATCTGAAGAAAAATAACAGAAAAGTTATTATAAAATATATGGCACATATTTTTATATTTTATTGGCTACAAGTAATGATTAGGGTATTGCTGATCAAAACAGGTCAACATACCTTTGCATTACATAGGTCCTTTAAGAAAGTATGATAATTATTTACACTTGAACAATTACAGTTCAGTTTAATTTGTTTTCTTTACCCCAATTAAAGTTTGCATTGTTATGTATTCTGTTCAATAACGACTTGAATAATTATGATTGTATTTGTATAATTAAACATATATCAAACTCAAAACAAAATGCATTATCTCTCATATTTTATTAGGACTTCTAAAAATATATGACACATTATTAGACATTGGTCATCAAAACTTTGTTGAAATATGCAGTTGAAGGGGAAAGGCACCCCAATAGTTTTGAAAGAAAATCATTCCTGTTGATTGCTGAAGTGGCATTTACTAATTTCAACTACATAAATAAACACATAAATTCCTCCCATATTAAAGGGGAAGTCGAGACGATTTTTAAAATTTCACATCAGGTATAGTACATAAATCAAAAGTGTTGCATACAGATTTGTGAAATTTATTGTGATCCTGCATGGAGCAGAAATACATGTATTATCAAAATCTAAAAGAGTAAACACTAAACAAGGATTATGACATAGAAGGTGCACAAATTCCGATAATGTGGCACTATAATTCCATTACATAATACGACTTATTCAACAAGTTCACCTGTGCAGAATTTGTGCATGTGTTCCTCGATTGTTCTGCTTCCTTGGGCAGCTAAACATGCATTCTACTACACACTTGCTATGTCATCATCCTTGTTCACTGTTATTTGTTATGAATTTTGGAAACATTCTTCTTCCTCATCCCAATTCCCAATTACTACAAATTATGAAACTCTGCACCCAGTATAACCAATTTAGAGATGTTCAGATGCAAAATTCTGAAAATCGTCTGGACTTCCCCTTTAACTGACAGAGTTGCAAAGCCAGTCTAGAGCCTTTCGTGGCTGACAGCTATGCATGCAATTACCTCATTACATCATGGGGAATTATCAAAGTCTACTAGTTTGATCATCTACAGTTTAACAAAGTCACTGTCCATCTGGCTGCAATAAAAAAAAATCAAAGATTGCTTTTGCCCTTAAAACTGCATGTAGTTTGCAATAAGTTACCGAACTGTTCACAAACTTTTATGCATACATGTATATAATGTATACATGCATAAAAGTTAGATAATTCTGAAATGCATGATGTAGTGAGGCATATATTATATACCTCACTACATCATGTATTTAAGAATTCTCTGTATATCTGCTTGATGGGTGCCTAAGGATTTCTTGTGCTTTATTTATATCCCTTGAAAGGAATATTTACACGTATATGTAAATTGAATGCACTGTTTAATAATATGACTGCAGTATGCAATATAAATGCTGCAATATTGTTGTAATGCATGTCTTCTTCAGCTCTCTGTTTAAGGGTCTATGTTATTCACCACAAATACCCACGTGTACAGCATAACTTAATTAGGTAAGACAATTATGGGGAAATGTGTTTTCTGAGACACAAAGATCTCCCTGAATGTATTCACTTTTTCTCGTACATTAATTTGGGTGCTCTTGTGGTTTTGCTATAATATTGTTAATGCCTGGCAATCAGCACTCAATAAGGCGTTTCGCTATATCGATAGTAGGTTCAAATTTTTGCAATGGAAAATAATTATTTTAATAATGACAGTACATAATTATTTAAAAGAAAAAATTGACCAAATATTTATAGGAAAGCTATGAATATGTTCATTAAAAAAACACTATCTGATTGAGACATACATGTATTGACAAAGTTGAGTTTGTGGTGACATTTGCACACTGATGACCTGACTGCCAAATTCCCTTATTTTCTGAGATACACTTTCCTCATACCTTTATTTTCGCAATTTGTATTTATTGTATCTAAGGGTTGTTTTGTACATATGCATTTATATGAAAAATAAACATTTTTTAAAACATAATATAAGTGATAAAGAATAGACTCGTATACGAAATAAAGGTTTATGAATATACACATTTATCAAAATACATTTGTTTTCTTGGGGGGGGGGGGGATGGGTGGGGCTCTTTCTAAACGAAATTGATTGTCATTCTATCAACGTGCATGAATGCAAGAACACTGTCATGACTAATCTCAGAAAATATATTAGGAAAGATTTTTGACGGTAAAATGGGAATTTATGGTCCTTAGACTGACATCACAAACTTATGACAAAGTAGCAAATCTGACTGACTTTAACTGAGAGTGAATTGTACCAATTCTGTCAAATATCTGATGAATTCACATATAATGATAATTATAATGGCTACTGTCTGATTCAAAAGCTTTAAATCTGTTTGCCACCCACAGTGGCCGAATTTGCTAGTTGAAGATTATCTTAAAGGCATTGGCTCACATTGTGTTCAGTTTTAAAAATCTGAGCTGCTTGTCTATACATGTTATCAGAATATCTTATGGGATGTCAAAATAAACCTGTGAAAAAATTATGCTTCAAGATTATCATTTAGTGCTTCAAAAAAGTGAAAACCGAAAGTATCACCCCATAGACTACTGTGCCAGAATTATTATGAGACTCATAATAAATACAATGTTCATAAATATCTCGATAGTGAATGTGTTGCTATCATTATTTTTGCATCCTTGGTTGTTTTTTCATCCATCTGAACATAATTAGACAGGTCAGGCAGTTCAGTTTTAGAATTTTTTAAATCGATCAACCACAATGTTAAACAGTGGCTTTAATCATCAGTGATCGCAAGTACAATACAGTGCGTCCCAGAAAAAAAGGAAACCCGTTTTTGGTGATAGATATCTTGATAATGAAATAGGATTGGAAAAAAACAGCACTTTTAGTATGAATAAAGTCTCTTCTTTTATGTGATACCAAATACACGAATATTTGTTTATGCTTGACTGACTTAGAACAATTTTACCAGCTTAATGTAAGAATCAATTTGCACAGAATAGTGGTGTCAACGTCTTACCGCGATATAGATCGATCGCAATTCGCTGAAAGTTTACGTCGGTCCTTGGGTGAGAGAGTGTATGCCGTCGTACAGTACACATAATAGAGCATATTATGCATAGAGGGGTGAGCACGCGCGGCCAAACCCCGGCTCGCTCTGGATAGCTAGCGCTAGTATAAAGCTCGCCATATGTATGCATGTATATTATGCATACCAATGCTGTTGGAGTGTACTGTTGGTCAATCCCGTCTCAGTGTACTGCAGGTACATGACATTTTTTGGCATTGCTAATTTTCTATGGAAATTTATATCTCCTTGACAAGGTATACACCATCACATGTCCCCCATTGGTCCCCCTTCTTTTCTGACAAAACATGGGGGGACATTTGATATGATGTCCCCCACCCCAAAAATCGTGGGGGGACGTGTCCCCCCTGTGCCCCACCGATTAACGCCCATGATCGCAGGGCATTGTAACGACAGGTTCACTCTCAGGTACTAGTATGTCATTAAGACAAGTTAAGAGGGATTCTATTCGTCATGTAGCTCACGAGCTGCCTGTATGCCCTTGAAGATGTAAAGTCAGTGTCAAGGATGAACATGGAGCCTCTTGAGTAGGCGCTATGCTGATTGTTTCGAGTTCACATATTGGAAAATCCAGCTTATTTGAATTCATGTGGGTGGGGGATGGGGTAGCACCTTTATGCCTTTGAGGATGTTGAGTCGATGTCATGAACGAACACCGATTGTCCTACTGGCGTAGCCAGAAGCATTGTGCCGACTTACTGAACGAATATTTGGCCTGCCGACGGAATTGATAAAGTTTTTTTTTTTTCTTTATATATTCATTTATGTTTTTGTACATTTATTAATTTAATTATTTATCTATCTATTTTATATATTTATTGTGGTTTGTTTAGCATTATGAGCGCATGGATCTTGGTGCGTTTTCGCGCTTAGCGCTCTTTTTGTTGACAAGTAATACATTTTCATCATTTCCTGATGAAGGTCTATATGGCCGAAAATCTAAGTTTAACGGAATTTGTATTTACTTACTACTCACCTTTTCATTTACAATTCCGAAGCAGAACTTATATTTTGTAATTATATATATATATATACACACACACACACACACACACACACACACACAGAGTCTTGTATTGCTTTACTTCCGAGGACAAGTATTGTTCCTCTTTTGTTCCTCCGTCCTCGGACAGTCGACGGAATAAGGCACAAATTCATTGTTCGACGTTCGAGGACTATTGCCGGCTTCCGAGGACCATTGTTCTCATGATTTTTTTCTGTTCTCTGTCCGAAAATGTCCTCGGACATACGGCTAAAGACGCCCACCCTCACACACATTCACATACATGCACTTGTGGGGAACTTTATTGTTTTCTCCTATTGTATTTTGTACCCCGCAAGCACTTCTCCTATTGTATTTTGTACCCCACAAGCATGACGGAATAAAGGCCATCATTGTGCTCTTTTGTTCTCTGTACCCCACAACTGCATATATGTAAAAGCACACACACACACACACACACACACACACTATATATATATATACGATGATTATATATATATATATATATATATATATATATATATATGATGATTATATATATATATATATATATATATATTACTAGATTTTCGTTTGGGAGACACTTGTTTGTCTACCTCTTTGTCCATGGTGTCTCCCTATTATGACCCAAATATATATTCTTATTTATTTATTTATTTATCTTTAAATTCAGTTTTTTTTAAAATCTATAAAATCATTTATTCACTTATTTTAATTCCTAGAGGGTAAAACTGTTTCATGTCCCTGGCTACCCAAATGATTCAACTCTATGTGCGTCGTTATCTAGAAACAGCAGAGGAGAAAAAAAGGAAAAAAGTACACGGTATTTAGAGTGTCTGTCATTTAGGCGAAAATCTATATTACATTGTTTAACGTTCTCTGGGGATTTCACATTAATTTTCTGATGATTGGGGTTTTCTATATATTATATTCAATTACGGAATGTTTTGAAAGTCCATGCCACTATGAAAATATTTTATCCGGAACACCTGTTAAAGAAAAATAAAAGAGATTAAATGATGTATCTGGCTTTCAGAGAACACTGAAGGTTCCATTTGTCTGAAAACATATCAAAAGTGGAAAAGAGGAAGAGACAGATCAGGGGCCCGTTTCATAAAACTTGTTATCAGTAACAATTGCAACAAATCTATGACAAATTTGCTCTCAGCCAATCAAATTCTTTGATTTCAGTAGCTTATAACGAGTTTGATGAAACAAGGCCCTTAAGAGGTTAACATATATTAAGCATTCGAGAGGACCTATTTCACAGGTAATGACAGTGGCTCAAAGGTAGCTTCATGGATTTGTAAGCCATCAACAATCTAACTTAAATTTTGGACGACAATATCGTCAACCTGATAAAGGTAGAGCCTGTTTGAAATATAAGGATTAAATGTCTTTCTAAGTATTAAAAAATTATCGGTGTCGAATCCAATGCGGTCGTTACGTATAGTACGCCAGGTAGCTATTTACCTCAGCTGGGTCGAGTGTGGCAAATGTAGATTAATGTCTTGCAAAAGGACTTTCTTAATGTGGTATGGACTCGAACTTTGCGATCCAGGGTCTGTTGACACTAGCCCACAACACTTCAAAAAGTTTGATACTGCCTTTAAAGAGAACCGTGGGTCCTGGTAAAGATGAGCTTTCTAATTCTTATTATGTTAGTTTGGAAGGATATCATACAATATAAATGCCCATATATTTGAAATATGACAAGAAATAGCTCAAAGGTTCGGTAGTCCCATGTGCCTATTTCTGTGTGCGGTTCATTTTACTTCCATCAAGATTGAGTCCATTTCATGTCATTTTGATAATTTCAGAACTCATAGTTTAGACCGATTATTAAGTATCAAAATCAACCTTTCCCAAATAATTTGAGATAATTTGATTTCATGACCAGAAGTCAACTTTATCTTTAACATCACTTGCCGATCCTTCGATCTTGACACCCAATCTTCTCTTGTTTTTTTGTCCTAGTATGTCTTCACCGAGACATTCAGGAGTGACAAATAACATGCATGCCTCCAGGTAGACGGATAAATAAGGAATTGCTTGTCTGACTCTTCTCATCTCTCGTTTCGCATTAAGCTGAATTTTCTCAGCATCTTCAGTTTATTTCCTTGCATCTGTGTCTCTTCGCCGCCTGGTCTCTAATTTCTACCTCCTTTGTAACCTTAGCTTTGTCTCTCCCAACTTTTTTCCTTTTTCAACGTTAACAACAATTAATCTGCTCTCCTGCTTTATGTTTTCCCCCTTTTCTGCTTTTCCTTCTACCCATCCCTAGTCCTATCTACGAAACAGCGTTTCCATCAGCTTACGGACAACTTGGATTTGTGGATCACTAATTGGGGAGGATAAACGAATGCACTTTGCAATGAGCTTTAAATGCCGGAATGGTATTCTCGTCGAAACTGTAATTACAAATTCCGTCTTTTTTTTCTATGTAACAAAATTAAACTTCTTCTCTTTCTCGGTCGTACTTTCTTCTGGTTAATTGAATACCTCTCTGTGTATATGTCATTAATCGTGAAAGCAGACATTATGTCTGTCACCCAACGACATTGAAAATGCATAATAATTATATAAGGATTTCGCGCTAACTTGGAATTGATTGCAAACGTAGAAAGTTCATGAACAGCATATAAGCGGTGTCTCGCCCTTTCAGTTTTCGTCATTTAGTCATTTCATAATGTCATCTCTGCTTCGACTGCAGTGTATCTGACTTCTCTTTTTCATTATCCTTCATCTTTCTCACTTGATTGCATTTCGCAACATCCTTTTGTGTCATTCCCGACCATTTCTGTTTTATTTGTCTGTTTTCTCTCATCCACCCTCTTGAATACCTTCCATTGCTTTTACTTCTCCATTGTATCTCGTCTCTCTTGTTCTCATATTCTCTCTCCCTTTTTTTCTCTCTCTCCTTTTATATCTCTCTTCCCATCCCCTCCTATTACTTCCTCCCCCCTCTCTCCATTTCTCCTCTCCCACCGTGGCTCGATCGCGCTCTCATACTCTCTTTCTCACGATACCACGCTTCATCTCTTTCTCCTTCCCATTTCCTTCTCTCATTATCTTTAAATATCTGTCTAGCTGACTCTCAAACCTTTACTCCCTCATTTTCCACTTTCTTTCTATCTGTCACCCCCTCTGTTGTCCATTTATATAACCCTTTCCATCACTCTCTTTCTCTATTCAATGTATTCTCTCACATTCTATCTTCCCGTCTCTCTTCCTCCCTCGCAATCTCCCTATACACCCCTCATCTTTCCCAGGTCCACCGCTCACATTCTCCCCTTTCCTTTAATTCCCTTTTGCCCAAATTGTAGGTGTCTTCGGGGATGATGGAGGGTTTTAGTTACTAATTGGAATGGGGAGCCCAATGTCTATCACCCAGTAAACTTACCAACATAAACAATCACATAAAAGGGTTTAGATAAAACGTGGAGAAGGTATTCAGTAAAACATGAAGTGTCTTTACTAACTGATGGTTTCAACATCTAATCCGAGCCTTTATGTCAAAAGTCCGTCGAAGCTCAGGGTCGTTGTGCATTATGTCGAGTAGATTTGTAATAGTATAGTTTAAACATGAACTGTAATCTTTTACTACACTGTAAAAAAATTTTGCCGTTTTTTTTTACGTGAAATTCCTGGCAGTCAGGATTCCGGAAATGCCCGTTTTTCCACAGTACATAGGCCGTGTTCAGAATACGGGCGATTGTGGTTTTTCTCACAGACTTGGGTAGTAAAAACAAGGAAACTGTTAGCATACAGTCATATTTTTGTTAAAAAGTAGAAACTTTAATTTCTAACAGGAAAATCTATGTAGCTTAAAACAGAACCATTGAAACGATTTGTAATTTAACAGGGTAACTTGTTAAAATGTGAGAAAATGGTCTTTTAACAGTGTTTTATGTCGGGAGATTGTAAATATAATTATGCTGATTTCCGGTAAACCAACAAACTTGCTGTTGTTTTACAGGAAAACAGACTGGGAAATTGAAATAACGGCAATAACTTGTAATTTCAAGGACAAAAAAACTTCAGTTTTACAGTTATTATTTTATTTTTACTGTTGTAGAAGTCATTCAGGCCTATTTTGTTTGATTACTACTTCATAGCAATTCCCCTCCTTCACCTTGCACAATGCCAAAACTCCCATGTAGTATGCAGTCAAGAAATACCAAAGGCTAAAAAAGAAGAGTATTCAAGCATCAACGTGTTCTTCTGATATCATTTATAGTACATGTATCTCGTCTTTATCTATCAGAGTGTTTGTCATAGTAATGAATCAGTTGCCACGAGAGTTTCCGATGCTGTTTTTATCTGCACATTTCATTCAGTTCTACACATATGAAATAAATTTGTCGCTGATCACAGAAATGGTTGGATGTATAGCAAAAACATTAGGGGAATCGAAATCTGTAGTTTGATGTTTACTCGCAGACAAATAAAAAAAATGATTAGAAAGACGCCGTCATGACCAAAAAATGGGTTTTACAAAATCAACGTTACCCGGCCGCGGGCCTCAGCTGTTGCAGTGGAGCACTTATTTACCCCCTATGGACATCTGGCATAGAATTGTAATGTAGAGTTTCTCTTTACTTCATTACATCCACGTATAAACTGGTCCAACTTCCTTTGAGGAGAAAAAACCCCATTAATACAAAGAAATCGCGTTCTAGTTTGAATTTTCCGAGAATTTGGAGCACATTTTCTTCAACGCTGATCATTTCGCGCTTTCCCACGATTTCTTCGTCTAATGAAAAAAGCAAATTTGACCGATTTAGAAAATAAGCACCGCGAAGTGAGCGACTTGTTTACATCGACGCTACGAAAACATTAATTTGGAAAGATTCATATCTTTCCTTGCCTTGTTACTGCTACTGAATTTAACCCCAATGTTTTGTGTGAGCAGCAGGAAAATAGCAAAATGAGACCACAAAACAGAGAAAAAAAAGGGAGGAAGCTTGCGATACGTGTCAAGTCTCTAAAGGTGTTTTTTTTAATATGAGAAATGTGAGAAATCAACTGAACTGAATAAGAGAAACAGCCTCCTTATGTGTCCTGCGTGCTCATACGTGCTTGGAAAAAGCATGCAGACCCGTGTGTGTGACGCAAAGATTAGGGAGTTTTCGATTGTGTCAACGTGAACGCCGTCCTAGATCCTCCCATCTACAATGGACTGCTTTGTGTTAACTGCATACCCCGCTTTGTGCAAGAACGGCTCACCCGTCCACTGGCTTCTCCCTCGTCCACTAGTCAGATCGAGAACGCGTCAAACATGGTATTGCCGTCTTCTCTAAAATGCGAACCTCGCGTCACCCATGCTTCACCTACTTTGTATGCAGTTAACACAAAGCGGCCCATTGTCGCTGGGAGGATCTAGAACGGCGTTCACGTTGACCCATTCGAAATGTTGTGACCAACCTTTTACGCTGCCCTGCAACACAGCAGCATCTAGGTCTAGCATCCTGATTTAATGTGTAGGGTGTATCGCTTAGCTAACGTAAGACACCCAGCTGTATATGATGTAACTGTTAGACTATTATAATTTAGATCTAGACACTACATTTATTTTCGTTTCTTTAGAAAATCGTTTAGGGATCTGCTCAGCCGGTGGATCGAGAGTCTAAAGTCAAAATATGTTTTTAAACTCCTCCATAATTTCCTGCCTTGATCTACACGCTAAGCAGATCTAGATCTTTATATTCGAGGCCGGGGCTTAGATAGTGGGGGGGGGGGGGGGGGGGGGGGTGGAGGTGTTATGTGTACAATTGATTGAATTTTCCTTGTAGGAAAATGAAATCATCCCAGCCCACGCCGCTGGCTTGGGAAGGGAGGGGGCTATACTGTACCCCGTCCTCACCATCCATCACAATCCATAAAGGCATAGGAAAGAGGTGCATTCATAATTTCATCTGGGGTTGTAAATGTTAGAGGGGGTGGGTGCTAAAATAATTCCACCGCTGTAGGGACAAACGAACATGTCGACTACGTGGAGGTAGTGAGGTGAGAAGAAGAATGATTGTGAATTTCTGTTGTTTACTGAAGTGAGGTCAAAAGGATGGACTCATAATTTATTTACAGCCACATATTATTGATGTTTTCTTTCTTTGGCTTCCAACAAGGGTCAAATGCAGTTAGGTAAGTAAAGACGCCAGTTATCATGAAACAGAAATTTTGCCAATGAATTGTATTATCTCAAATACTAACCATGTTGAGATAATGCTACCCCCCCCCAAAAAAAAAAATTAAATGTAGAAGGCAATTTTGAGGAATGGGGTGGAAAAGGAGAGTTATAAAATTTTGCACCAATAAGCACACAAACATTTAAAAAATATTAATGGAAGTTAAAAGGCATAAGCTCATACAACATACAATTAATTTCACAATTATTGCATTGGCCGGTGATTTTCACGGGCTTCCTGTTTGTATAATGGAAAAGGAAATGAGAGAATAATGGTAGCGTAGCTTAATCAAAGTTCCCCAGAGCTGTCATCGATTTTGAAATTTGTGCAAAGGTTGAAAAAAGTGCATTGGCGTCACTAGCGTAGCTGGGGTGGGGGGGGGGGGGGCAGGGGATCTGCCTTTTAGAGCTGATAATTTATTATTTTTTTTGGTTGCTTGTCTGAGAATTATGGAGGAAAAAGATCTGATACCCCCGCACTGTGCGACTTTTTTGAGGGCTGGCGAGAAGAACAAAATACGGGTCTCCCTCCAAGCAGAATTTGACAATTGACAAAATTTGCCCCCCCCCCTTGTGAAAAGTCCTGGCTACGCCACTGATTGGCGTTCTAAGCCAGAGATCCGGGTTCGATTGTCGGTGGAGACATTTTACAACCTTCACAAAACTTTCAAAAGGGAAGACAGCTCTGGGAACTTTGATATAATCTACACTACCACATTCTCTCATCTCCTTTCACATTTTGTTTATTTTCACGAGATTTGCCAAAGCTGTTGTATTATGTTATTCCTACTTCTTTCATATAATATATAATTTACATCACATGCTGTCATTCGCCTTGTTACAAAATGATATTGTAGAAGCCTATTATTATATATGACTGCACCTACTAACATAGAGTCACGTTCAACTTTCACCCATTACAGCTTGAGAGAAAAAAAAAATAAGTGGGGTTATCGATTTCAGGATTCTGTGGCAGAATACTTTGAAGTAATACCCATCAAAAACATGATCCAACCCCTCTGTTCTGATTCGCTGTAATACTAGCTCCCGCTCCTTAATCATAAATTAGAGTTTCATTCCCAGTTGCAAATTAATTCGCTCACTTAACAGATCACAGGGTGCAAGTATCATTTGATTCTTTTATATCAGAGGAGCGACATGAATATTGCATCAGTTTGGCAGAAAATAGGGTTATTTTTGGAGTCATTTTCTAATGCGAGAGTCAAGTTTTCAATACTTAATAACAGAGACGTGTTCTGCGCTCAAACGGATAGAGATAATTGATCTTGGTCATCAAGCTCGGTTTTCGTCGCATACAGCTACTAATGGCGTTTTCCTTTAACCCACTGGCCACGGGAACCAGGTGGTCCCTGTATTAAACCTATGGGAATGAGAGAAATCTGTAGTCAGAGGGTTAAGGTTAAGGATCAGAGAAGATAGTATGAATTTAAAAATCATATAAAGCTTTAAAAATGATTTCCTCTATATAGGTTGAAGGATAACTTGAGAGCTAAAGGAATAAGCTATGAACTTTGAAATTCACGTGGAACTCCATGCGAATATTCGTAGCCATATATATATGACATAATACCATGCTCCTAAACACAGATACATGAATTATAGTTCAAACGTACTTCTTATTGGGGATATTTTAACAACAAGACATACATAAACAACAAACAGTTGGAAAACAATGATGACTTTACATCGATATAAACATGAATTGTAGGGGTGTCGTGGTCTGGTGGATAAATCACCAGACTGTAGATCACAATGTATAAGGTTCGAATCCCAGCCCGGCATTAGCGTCCTTTGGCAAGACATTAATTAATCTACATTTGCCACTCTCGACCCAGGTGAAGTTAATGGGCACCGGTAGGAATTTATTCCTTGAAGCTTCAGCGCCTTCATTGATGATATGCACTATACAAGAACTGAGTATTATTGTTATTATTAATAACATACAGGATAATGCCGAACAATGTATATATGTATATATATATATATATATTTATATTTATATTTATAATGTTTAAGGAAATGAGAGAATAATGGTTGCGTATATAACTTAAATCAAAGTTTCCCAGAGCTGTCCTCCCTTTTTGAAATTTTTGCAAAGGTTGAAAAAATGTCTCCGCCGGGAATCGAAACCATTAGAACGCCAATGCCTTAACCATTAGACCACGGAGACGGGTCAGTGGTTTCGGCGACACCAGATTCAATAGACCTGTTTACTACACAGCAAAAACGCTGTTTAAAATTTCGCTGTTTAAAATTGTGTTGTTTAGATTTTAAGCAACATTGCTTAAAAGACGGACCCTAAGCAACATTGCTTAAAAGACGGACCCTGTATTTTAACAACCGCTGTTTAAGACATCAATGATAATCTTTTAAACAACGTTGTTTAAAAAGATTGAAAATTCGCGCTAGACGGGTTTCCTTCTCCGCCAAACACGGCCTGCTTCATAATGGCGGATGATTTTGTGGTTGCAATGTTGCAGAAGTTCCAAATGCCGGAGCTGATTGTTACATTCAGAGGTAAGCATTTAGACTAAATATATTGTAATCTAATCGAGTTTATACTCAAGACATATTTGTGCTGCCATGACACCTATATGATGTCTAGATCTAAGCCACAGTCACAGAATTAATTATGATTTATAGACCTACCTGCAACTTTGCAAGTCGCCCTTCCAGCGCAGAGCAGCGCAGAGCAGCGCAGCGCAGTTTATGTTGCACACACAGTGAATGCGCGCGTGGGTCCGGTCCTATACTGTATGTGTGCAACTAATTTAAACTGCGCTGCGCTGCAAAGTTCCAGGTCTACATCATAATTTATTTTGTGGATGTGGTCTAGATCTAGACATCATGTAGACATCATGTGATCGAGACAAATATGTCTCGATTACAATATATTTAGTCTAAATGCTTACCTCTGAACGTCAATCAGCTCTGGCATTTGGAACTTACTTTGTGTACAACAGCCTTAAACAACCATGTACGTTTAAACACATCATATCTGTATAGTTTTTTAAACAATTAATTTGAACAACAACTTTGAATGTCTTTTTTAAACAATAGTTGTGTAAAAAGTTTTAAACAACTTACTTTAAACAACCTAGATGTTTTTAAACAACTATTTTGAACAACAATTTTTTTAAACAATAGTTGTGAAAAAAGTTTTAAACAACTGGGTGTTTTTAAACAACTTAATTTAAACAACCTAGTTGTTTAAAAGCTGTTGTTTAAAAATTTGTTTAAAATTTTAAACAACAGGCTGTTTAGTAAACGAAGAAGCTTGATGGGAGGAATTTTAATTTGTAAACAAATGCCTAAAAAATTTGTTTACAAATTAAAATTCCTCCCATCAAGCTTCTTCGTTTACTAACCATTGTCTACGGCGGACCGTTTGAATATTAATAAGTCAGAAAGAAGAGGATCTTGGGTATTTGATTCCAGTTCATCGTGACTTGGCCGTGAACCAGAATAGCCTGGTGGTTAAGTCGCTGCCCGGCAAGCAGTACATTAGAGGTTCGAATCCCTCTGGTTCCAATTTTTTCTGACTTGTGTTTTTCATTACAGATCGAGCATACGATCTTTAACACTGGGAGTAAAATGGCTAAAAAATTTGTTTACAAACAGGCTGTTTAAAGTTTAAACAACTTGGGTTGTTTAAAGTTTTAAACAACAGTTGTTAAAGTGACCGGCTTAAACAGCGTTGTTTTAAAATTTTGAAGAGTTGTTTAAAATATTTTTTACTGTGTAAGTGTTCAAATTTATGGATGTTTCTTTCCTGGGGACCTAGTAACGAGGTATTCCATTAACCTGTTATTAATGAATGAACTACAATACTTGGAATCCAGTTTGCATACATTACTTGTTGCTGTGTCTGACAAGCATCTGACAAGCTTTCAGTTTGTCAAGAACAACCTTTGTTTCAAAAGTATGCATAACATTTGAATCACTTAGTAAACAGGTCTATTGTCCGACAGATTGACAAATCTTCAACATTATTCATTAATTCTATTGTCGGGGGCAGGTGAGTTTTGAACAAAGACAAGCAGCATACCTCAGCTGGATCCAAGGGAATGCTTTGAGATACATGTATATATTATAATAATTATAATAATTATAAACAATTGTAAGGAAATAACATAACAGCTTTGGCAACTGTCGTGGAAATAGATACAATTGTGAAAGGAAATGAGAGAATAATGGTTGCGTAACTTAAACCAAAGTTCCCCAGAGCTGTCCTCCCTTTTTGAAATTTTTGCAAAGGTTGAAAATATGTCTCCGCCGGGAATCGAACCTGGGTCGTTGGCTTAGAACGCCAATGCCTTAACCACTAGACCACGGAGACGGGTCAGTGGTTTCGGCGACACCAGATTCAATTGACCGACAGATTGACAATTCTTCAACCTTATTCATTATTCCCTTACAATTATATATATATATATATATATATATATATACAAATTATGTATAACAATGCGCCCTCCCGGCTATTACCATAATGGCTTTATGGCATATATATTTATTTATACACACACACACACACACACAATACGATAGTGAAATAAATAATCACTATGAGACGGTTGTATTTTTTGCTATCCTTTATTCGTCAAACTTTCGATCTGTATATTCCTCATCACGGACTCTATAAAAACACAAAATGGTGATTGACATCGAGGAACAATTCTCACAAAATAAATTTATGTAACAGAAAGGAGAGACTGAGAAGGGGTGGGGTGGGGGAGGGACAGAGAGAGAGAGAGAGGGATGGAAAAGTAGGGGAAGAGGATGAGAGAGAGAGAGAGAGAGAGAAAGAAAGATTTATATAGATGAGAGATTATATAACAATGTAGAGTGTGTGTGAGAGAGGGGGGGGGGGAGAGAAGGAGAGGATGTAGAAAAAGAGAAATAATGAACAAACAAGAGAAAGAGGAAGAGAAGGCTATGAAGACTCTGAGGAAAGGGAGAGAGAGGATGGGAACTATCCAATTCAGAGTGGATGCAAGGGTAATATCACCTGGAAGAACATATTTACTATTGGTCTGTAAAAATAAATATACAGGAAGATGAGACGCTATGGATGAGTAATAACGTCTTGGGACGCAAATTAAAGTGTGACCTAATATGGATGAGGCGGGATCGATAAAATCAGAAGAAAAGAAATGCGGACGGCAAGTAGTCTTACTCCCAGTCGTAATACATAAATGTTGAAATGATTGCAATTTAGTCTGAGATTATTTGATGCATTGATTTATCATGAACATAGCAGCAGCAACAAAAAATGAAAGTGAGTGAATAATAGAGAACAATTTTTTTGATTCAATTCTTTGATTTAATAATCTAGCTTTTCGTTGTTCGTGATAATTAGAAACAAACACAAATTGGCCAAAAAGCACGCACATAATGCTTTAAAATAACCCGTATAAAAAAGCTTGACGTCCTATCGCAGGGACATGATTATTGGGGATCACGCTTTATCGAAGACGATTATCTTATATGATTGACCTCGAACCCCGGACCTGTCAGCCAAAATGTACCACTGTATTACCATTGAACCATCACGCCTCATAAGTCCACTTTTCCTAGAAAACGTGATGAAATACGTGTACTCCAGAAACCCAAACGTGAACCAAATGTAATGGTGTAGAATAAGAAACGGATTGAATCAGGTAATAGGGCAGGTAACAAATGGAGCTTTTCCTCTAAATTGGACGATTAAAAGCAAGACGAAGAAATGAGAGGGGAAAAAAAACAGCGCGAGCAGGCTGACTGAAAGTTTTTATTCAGTTATCAACATGATCAAAGCATACGTTTTCCCTGAAAGCAACTTGTCATTCTAAAAAAAGGCTGAAACGTACTTGCATGCATAATCGTATTGAAAATCATCAATCACGAATTAGGAGGGATCACATTGCCTTAAATGTCCTTAATATTCACTGGGGATAGTGCATAAATGAATAAACAACAACTAAGAGGAGTTGCGCTAATAACGACAGGTAATTATGATCATAATGCATGTAAGCCGAGCCGTCTTAAAATGTCGGAAGCCCAATTTTAGTTGCCCCCATAATGCATTATGTCATCGTTTATGTTCAATTCAAATTCACTAACGACATAAATAGACATCTCCGACGATGCTTAACAGTGCATTAAACCAGGAAGGAAAACGATTACAAGGGAACATTAACGAGTACCATTTCCCCGAAAGCCGATGGCAAACTAAGGACGATGTGGAATTGTGGATTCACCTGTCGACTTCAGGGCTAGACCTTATAACTGTCGAGAGACGAAATGTGAAATGCCCAGAAGGTGTCCATACGCGGGTTTCTCTCAATATTCCTGGGGGGTTTCATCAAGTGTCTTGTCGGTGATTTTTGCCAACAAATTTGCTCTCAGCCAGTCAGATGCAAGCATTTCAGTAGCTTATAACAGTTGTAGCAACTTGTCATTGATGACAATTTTTATGAAACAGGGCCTAGATTATCCTTTCAGGAAAACCAAAGCACTTCTAACGGCTACATCAAACACAACCTGTACAGGCCACGAAACCGACGGTCCATGAGACCGACAGCTCACGATACCGAAAATGTTGGTCTCGCATAGGGGCGTCAATTATGGGGTGACAGGGTGTAATGGGGCTGCAGGTGTAATATAAAATAAGGAAAAAAAAAACCCAATGCAAAACCCGGGAAATGAAACCTTCCAAACAATGAATTATAAAAGGTATTACACGATCATGACGATCAGACCACCATTGCACCGAGCGCTCCGCGCATAAACTCTCTCATTTTCCCTGTTTCATGTAACCGTGGAGAAGAAGAGTTACAAAAAATCATGAAGGTTACTATAAGGCTGTCTTGCCCCCCCCCCCCCCCCATACGAAAAACCCGGATCGACGTCCCTGGTCACGTATGCTTTTGAAAAGTGTTTTAAGAATTCACGTGACCGACGGCCCAAGAGGTAGGCATATCGACCTCACGGGCCCTCTCATAACTTTTTTTTTGTTGACTTCGGCAAACGGTTTATTGGTATGCCTAGCCTTCTTCTGGAACTTGCATTCTGAACAAAATACCTTGTCCATAACTTTAAATGGCCGACCAAGAAAAGAAAAACAAAATCACTGATAGAAGCCCAATGCATACGAATTACTATCTAACTCGCTACAGGTATCTCATATTATGGGTGAACATGTTATACAATTTTTTTTTTCTTCAAAATAATTTTTAGAAAGAATTTCAGTCAAAGCCGTCATGTTACTGCCAAAGAATTTGTACATACCAGAAAAGCAGACAGTGTACCCGAAACGCGTGTTCACTGATGCGTGACCTGTTTGGTAAACAGCGGAAAACCGTTGTCCTCCAAAAACGCCACTCTCTCTGACAGATATCGCGTTCAGGAAAGTGTTATTGAATAGGGAGATAGAGAGAAAGAGAGAGAGAGAGAGAGAGAAAGAGAAAGAGAGAAAGAGAAAGAGAGAGGAAGAGAGAAAGAGAGTTAGAGAAATTAGTTGCATAATTGTTTTGGCATATAGACATAAAAACTCCTCCTCTCTAAATCAGGCAAGGATAATTTTTTTACCCATACAATTTTTCTCCTGATTCTCAAGTAAACACAAACTGAATCACAAAGTATGCTGATTCAGTCAAACTACACTGATAGAATCAGGATCCGAAAAAAGCGTAGGGACACACTCCCAGACAGTAGGATTCTTTCGTTCCTCTCTTCACATCCTCCTGACCCCTTACTCTAGCACAAACATCTCACACGTCTGGCCGAGATGAAACCATACCCCTCCCTTCTATTGACTGGTTTGTTATTTCAAGGGCATGAAAGAGCGCTGGTCGTCTCGCAGGAGTTTGGTTAGCTGATATCAATCGTTCCCAACCCACAACTTCTCAATCCTTTCTTCCCGGTCCGCTGGTCTAAATACGTCGACCTAAGTATTTGCACTGAGGCCTTCGGGTATTATCCGCAGCCCGACTAGTCAATAAAGATGTTCGCAGAGGCTGAGAGGGTGAGATTTTAAAGCGAAAACAGGAGAACTTGTTTGGTAGTTCTTGGGACAGTTTTTAAAATCAGTTATGCCTGGTTGGAAGAATAAATCGCAGGAGAAATATCCCCCTAAAAAGGATTGCTTTTCAGCTGCTCCCCATACATATTCGAAATATGACGACAAATAGTTGTAAATTTTGGACCAAACTTTCCTGCACGAGCGTGTGTAGTCACATATAGACTTTCTTGTGGGTAGTGTATGCGACTTTCGGCAAGAATTAGTAAATTTCTTATCATTTTGATGATTGTAAAACAACATACACCAATTTTTTATGTACTACATATTCAGCCTTTCCAAGACAGTTCTTTCACAATGCAATGGAGTGACCAAAACTCAATCATCTTTGAACCGATCAACCAGATAACCAAACTGATAATGGCTTTGCACTTTGCTATACTGAGATCCATCACTGGTTTCTTAATCAAAATACTCTTCCGATGATGCGGATGGAGGTTGAATCTTTCCCCCAAGGTGGTATAACCAAGGAAAAGACATCCGTTTTAACACTTAAGTAAGAAACAACATTAGCACATTTGTTTCTTCTTCTTCTAGTAATGTGTTAATTTCCAGTATCAAAGAAGAATGCATTGAAATATGCAATGATTAATATGTACTCTTCATTTTCTGATTTATCCCTGTTCACAAGCAACCGGAAGTGACATTTCTGACATACATCATATCCGTCAGTCGAAGATGTTCCCATCATGACGTATACGCATTCCACTTCAAAAATGTAAAAAAATTGCTTGCAGCCACATACACTTGATATCGAGTAGTATGTTCTTAATGTAAATGTCCTTAAAAGTGTTAACAAACTTAAGCCTTTGACATTGTGTTTGCTCCTACCTTTAATACATTAAAATTCGAATCTTTTATCATCCGGTTAATTCATCCATTTTTTCCGCCCATGATTTCTGGCTGGGTCTTGATCTTTTACTTTCAAATACGTTTTATGTTTCGTTTAAGATATCCCATCTTGATTTGTTTTGTAAATATATTCCGCAAAAATATAATGTAATGGTTTAACATCACATGGAATAACCCATAACAGATGCTACTCTGAAAAAAAACCCCAAAAAACTACGAGCTTAAGGTCATTTCAGATTTAAAGGAAATCCAAACTTAATGGCAAGTCGTTCTGAAAAAAAGAGGAAAGTCAGAGAAACACAATGGTGAAAGTTTGAACGAAATCGGACAAGCCATAAGAAAGTTATGAATTTTGGAAAATTGACATTACTATAAATATGGGAATTTCAAATTGGCCGAATAGGTAATGCCACTGGCGGACAACTCCCCTATTTGCTCCTTCACACAAAATTAAAAAAATGTAATTTTTCTCAAAATGCATTACTCAGTAGGATCTTTTTCTTTTATGAGGACCGAGACAAAATGCATCCTCTTCGTATGTTTGTGGGAAAAGCGCGTACGAGAAAACCGCAAATCAATGATATTTTACTGTACGACAAACAGGAGAGTTGACCGCCGAAATTGCCAATTTGAGATTCACATAACTTTAATGATCTCAGTTTTAAAACATCCATAACGTTTTTAGCCCTTGTCCGATTTCTTTCAAATTTTTATCTTCCCGTCTTTCTTATTTTCATTCTTTCGCACAAGTCATCTCATTTATACCAAAATTGGAATGCTCTTTAAACATATCACCCAAAACAAAGTATCTCCTTATAGATTCTTTCAATTCACTCGTGTTTACAAAACAAGAAACACGGGAAACAGACGAGTTGCAAAGATACCTACACGCTCACAACACCCACCCTCACAAGCTCCTATCCACCCACACGCACACCCACCTAGACACGCCTACACAGATAACCGCAAATAATTTTTCCTATGCATACAAATAAACGATCGTCATGTCGTTGGCACGAGAACGTTTCCTGGCTTATTTGAGCATTATTTTTTACGGGAAAACAGAATGAAAACAAGATGTAAAAGTCATACCTCCTTCAAGAAAAATACCAACAATAACATCAAAGAGCATAATAAAGCGATGTTAGCCATTGTATTGGGCCAAGCATCCTCTTAATACAAATGTTTGCAAAAGGAAATAAATGATTTATGTTTCAAGAAAACACTTCGTGGTTGACATGAATATCATCGTCTACTCACAAGAGTGGCTCTTCGACCATTTATTCATACTTCAACCATGTTCAGAATACATCTTGATTGCTGACATGCACGTCAATTACCGGATCGATCGCGCAATCATCTATAAAGTTTCAACCATTCATCCTATACCCATGGTCGAATTTCTTCCTGAGTACTATCATACAACCGTAATGATCAGTACATATATCGTATAACTTACTCGTATTTACGCGACAACGACTTGTCGAACCAGAGGAGAAGCAAAGCTTAATTCAAATCCATGACAGCTTGATCTTATTGCAATTAGTCTCTTTCCTGTTTACAATCGCTTCAAGATATGATGTGCCGGATTTTTGTGACCCATTACAAATGAGAGGAAACTTGACAAAAATGAGAGAAACAGATGTAGAGAATCAAAATAAAACAAGACAAATGGAGAAGAAGGACAAGGAAAGAGATGGAAAGGGAGGGAGGGAGGAACAGAGGGAGAGAGAGAGAGAGAGAGAGAGGGAGATAGAGATAGAGAAAGAGCCTGATAACTGTACAATATATCTCCGGATATAAATATTGCCAGTTTTGCCACTGAGTAAGAAAAAAGAAAAACCTTTTTAGACATTTTATATCACTTCTCTCTTCCTTTCTTTTCCCACTTTGTACATGTAGATATTATGTGACATTTTGTTTTTTTTCCATTCGAACAGCTATTTATTTTTCTACCTGAGTACATAAATGTAAAAATAATTTCCTAAAAGTTAAATGTTTGACCGCCCCTCTAAATAAAAGATAGAATGTGAGTTAGAATTTTCTAACGCCCCCCAAAAGAAATGAAATTAAATAGAAAATACCTTAAACCACAATTATATAACGCTTTATGTAATATCGGACGAAGAAAGATAGCGAGGGATAAGATGGGGGGGGGGGGGGGGGAGGGTGCAGAAGGGGAAATGTCAGAGGTAAAAATGCCATAGGAATGAATAGTATATTCGTACTCATGAGTACGACATAACGCCTCGAAGGATAAACTTCATGCATGAATCATTCATTGATGGGATTTGAATGCCTGCTCTGCTTAAGGGGCATAAAACCGTTACTGACCGGGCAGTCAGTGGCAAAGCCTGCATTAAAAAAAAAAAAATTTGCGCTATATCACATTTAAATCCGTTGAACATGGGACGTCATTTCGATTACGTCAATACCTGCGCTTATCAAGCCTTTGAAGGCAGTCAACCGATATGACATTAATTCAACGCAATGTTTGTTTACCCTGCTCATTTTGCATTTACTCTTTGTACGATGTAGAGCTGTCGTAGTCGAGTGGTCTAAACAATTAAAGGTCGTGGGTTCGAACCCCGGGGCGGAACACTAGTGTCCTTTGGCAAAACATTAATCTACATTTGCAACTCTCCAAACAGGTGCTAAATGGGTACCCGGCAGGATGCGAAGGTCAGTGTGATTGGATTAGATTTTTTTTATTGGATTATTTTTATTATCATTATTTTTGTTATAATTATCATTTATATTACAATTATTATTATCATTATCATTATTATCATTATTATCATCATTATCATTATTATTATTATTATTTAAATTATTTTTATTAATATTGTCATTATTATTGTCATTATTTCATTATTATTATTATTATTATTAATATTATCATTATTATTATTATGTAACTCTCACATTCTTTTGTTTAAACTTGGTTAAAATTAGGGACACAATCATTTTCACAGTCATTGTGTTTAACATTATAAGTTTCACGAAAAACTCATGTCCATACCACGATGAAACATTATGCTGACACAAAATTAAGATCTACTGCACCAATCAGCACCTCCATAAAAATTTCGCATTGTAATAATGTCCTAAACATTATATTCTAGGAGTTCTAGGATTTCTACAAATTAAAGTAGACTAGTAATTGTATTATTATTAAAAAATCGATGCCTATCTCAATATCGTTTTGTAAGTATGGATTATATGCAATGGATTTGACAAAGTAAGAAGTATTCCACTCGATATTTTCTGGATATACTTCAGGGCATGTTGAGCACTCTGTGCTCCATTTATTCCGTCTAAATTAGCCCATGAGGATCAGTTTCTTTAATGGATTGACTTTCATGCCCTCTCCCATTTCATAAATGAATGACGAGTATAAGAGAGAGAGTGAGAGAGAGAGATGGGGGGGGGGGGTGTTCTTTTGGATAATGAAGCAGTGATTGCGGAGGAAGTTAGATGAGAAAGTGAAAGAGAAGGAAACAGAGGATAGAGGGGATGTAAAGGTAAGATCCCAGAAAGAAGGGAAGATCGAGTTAAAATATGTCGATATAGTGGCGTATTCATAATGAATTTGGGCACCCTATTTGGTACCATTCACCATTCGCCAATTGAAAATTGTGTTAATTTCTTGTCATGTCGATGTAGATAAATGAATCTTTACATAGATTATTATAAATTAAGAAATATTTGAAATTCAGATCTCATTAAGTCCCAAACAAATTCACGCTTTCGCATTCATAATCAAAATAAATTTAGTTCCCTGTTTCGAAATAGAGTGATTGAATGGTTAGTTTTCATAAAAACACACAACAACAGTTCAAATTCATTCTCATTGGCATTCAAATGACTGAATTTTTGAGAATGACATAAATTGTATACCGTATTTATAAAGATACCATCATTTTACATTGCAAAGTTAAAATTGTTTGATTACTGAGTATAGTACAATCTAAATACATAAGATTTGAAAGTAGCTTCTAAGACATTTTCAAGATTTCATAAATTTAAAGCAAATTAGAAAGGCTCCGTAGAAAATTGAAAATGCTATTTCACAAAAGTTGATGCTATGGTTGAAGATTATACAGATATCTGTTCATGGATATCAGGTTAAACATAATAATAATTTCCCCCTCCCTTTTTCACCAGCTGAGCAAACTTCACTTAGCAGTGATCACGCTTCCCAGTGTTTGTAATGCCTCTCTGCACCGCCCAATGTCACTCCTTGAACTCGCACGTGGTTGCATGATATAATACATAACCCTATTAACAAATCCTCGGTGTACAAACATGTCATGTAAAATGTAACCAATTTATTAAAAAACGGCATGGTCAAATAAAAAAAAGCTGCAGTCAATTGACCACGCAAAACACCATTCTCTGTATCTAATGCATTCACCGACTTCACTACCCAAATGTGAAGTTCACAAACAGCACTGAGTGCAAGAGATTAAAGGGTTGTTTGACAGGGATTTTGATTTTATTCATAGAGTTATGTATTATACGCGACCACGTGTGAGTTCCCGGCGCGGAGACACTGCGAAGCCTGATCACCGTGTAGTAAGGTTTGCTCAAGCTGTTCATTATGATTATTACCAACTCCTCTTGAGCTGACGACGCTCACCTTCCTTAAAGATAATTCATCCCTTTTGCAGACTTACGCAAAATTTGCACAGGTTTAGTAGACATTATGTAGATACTGTCTATGGATTTTCAAGGTCAAAAGTTGTATAACTTTTTAAGAATTGAAATTTGCTTTTGTCGCAGAGGAATGTAATCAGAAATCAACGCAAGTACATGTACTAGTAACGGTCTCAAAATAAGTTTGATAAATTATGCGATTTTTTTTTCGAGTTGAAAAAATGAAAATGTTTACCAAATGGTTGTTATTACTTTCTTACAAGCAAATTATAATCCATTTCTCATCCGCACAAGTTTTCCAATGATGATTCTTTTATAACTTATCGCATACTCACAAAACTTTAAAGATCACATTAATAGAAAATTCCATCAAAATAAATGTGACCCGACGCCTCAAAACCTACAATAAGTCGCCAAGAATTTTTTTTTTGTTTTATACATTTTCTGAAAGTAGAGATTCTCAGCTTTCCAATGGTATATCACTTGCTTAGTGTACTCAATGATAACACCTTTAGATATCACATTTAGAATCGGTATGTAAACAATCAATCAAATAACTCCTGTTCAGAGAAAATGGCCTTTTAAGTTCGGAACAAAAGAGTGCTAAACCTTCGCTCTCTGTGTGCGCCCAAGTAAAACTGGGTATTCAAATGGGCATAGCAACCAGTATGAAGGGATTATCAGATTAGGCTGAATCTTGGCATGCTGCTGCAGGAGGACCTACTCATTACTCACTCCAAAAATCAATTTAATACCTTTAGAGGTAAAGTAGTAATTTGGCATTGAATGAAAGTATTACAAAAGCTCTCCAAATATTCATAAGCTCGACGTTTGAAAAAAAAAAGGAGTCATTTTAAAATGCCCCCAAAACATATTTCTAAGTCGAAATACGACTCACAAACTTGAGACATGATAGAATGATAATGAACCTACCCATTTCTATCAAAAACAGAAAATCGACTGATCCAAGCAAATTTACTATTTTGGGCTGTTTGCTACGTTGTGGTCCGTGCGACTTATTGTAGGTTTTGAGACGGCGGGTCACAAATATTGGCTTAATACTTATTATTGCATATCTGGCATAAATTAAACAAGGTTATCCAAATTCAACGCTTGGAAACATTTGAAGTAATGATTATTATCAATTATAAAACGGTAAAATACAGCCCCCGATATAGCAGCTGAAGAGCTCCTCGAACGCTGCTGGGATGTGTGACGACACACCAGGGACCAGTCCTGTCTAAGCAGACGATGTCCCATAACATCTTACACATTTTTCATGCCTGTTTTGTCATCTCCTCTTCACTTATTTCTCTTACTTGACTAGCGTCAGTCTTAATGTTAGTCTGTTGCCTCACTCTTAACTTCGTGTATGGTATTATTTTGATGAAAAATGCAGCGTTAAAAAAATAAAGGAATCAGTCACTTGTAAACAAAATAAGACGCCATTGTATTTTCAGCTGCTTGCACCGGGGCATGTTCGGCGTTTCAAGAGGGAACGAATACCATCCGTGCTATTATTCGGAAGGCTTTTCAATTTGAAAGTGGGGTTTATTTCATTGATCATTCTCCTGTGTATTTACAATCAAACGGTTTTAGTTATCAGAATCAGTTTCACTTTCCCTTTTAGAATGGTGTGAAATAGGGTCATGTTTAAATATACAAAACTCTTTATAATTTGATAAATACTTGCATTGCAATTACGTTCATTCATTATAGGACGTCGTCTGCTTAAGCAGGATTTGTCCCTAGTGTGACGACATCAAACCATCGCTATATTTCTGGCGAATCCTGGGATATTCCAGATGCTGAGAAGAGCTTTTATTTATGTTGTTTTTATAATCATCAGATACGCAGTTGACATAAAACTTATACGATTGCCATCTGTAAGCTTCCCAGTTTCTAGTGATACATTAATTGCCATATTTGTGATTTTCTTTGGATAGCTACTTTAAATTTGGGGCTGCAAAAGCGATGAAGTACCATTAAGTTCTAGTTACATCGTTATTCAGATTAAATGAGATATCACCCTCACAACCACGTCATGAAATACCCCCGCTTTCCCTTTTTGACCGGTAATTTCATTTGGTATAGGTAAAGTTACCTCACGTAGACAATTTTAGTGGCGTATGCAGTAAAGGGTGGAACCGACGTACGCCCCCCTTGACGTTGGTTTCTGGCTGAGATTCCGCCCTCTTTCTGTCTGGGGAGCATTCCTTGTTGATCCCTTTCTGAATAATTCATATAATAGTAGATGGCAATTTATTTTTGGCTCAAATTTATGATGTGAGTCGCCCTTGGTAAAAATTTGAGTATAACTTAATGTTTGCATCGACTTTCCGTAAATACTAAGTCACCTTTTAACTGATGGATAATTTGTTATTCATGTCTAAGCCCCCATGACGACTCCACCCTTTTCTGTGTAGACTACATCCCTTGTTTCCTACTTTAAAATGCATGTATTCGGTTCAATCTGGGACAACCCGTATTTAATTTCCACTCTAAAATCGGGTGAAATAAATCAAACATGCATCGCGTCGACTGCTAATTCTCCCCTCTTATTTTATTTTCGGTTTGTTCGCATTGCCAGGCTCTAGCTTGCCTTTCCCACTGAAAGATTGGATAATATGATAGAAAATAATGAAATATGAGACTAAAATCAGGAATGTCCATGCGTACAAATACTGCGCAACCCCGATATATTTTGACACAGATACGCTGTATTTTGTACTTGCTTCATTTTTTTTTTCTGTTGTAAAATCATTTAGAAATTATTAAGGTTGAAAGTTAACAAAAAAATGAAACACTTAACAATCCTGAACACAAAGTGATTTATTTGTCCAAAATATAATGTGGTATGATAACGGCTTTTTGTGTATGTGCTTTCTACAAACCGACAACTTTTCGTTATTTTTACAATTAAGAATAACAAAATATAAAAAACATTTTCCAACTTTTATTGTCAATGCTATCTATTCAAAAGTAGACATTGAGCAAAAACTTGAAGGAGAATTAACCTCAAACAATAAAGACGATAGTGTTCAAAGGTGTTATTTATTCCTACTTGTTAGACTATATGGCTTCGCGTCAAAATATACGAGATCGATACGAATCAAGATTTTCTGAGCAAAATTTATCATCTGCTAGCAATATGTATCGTCTGCTAGCAATACATGGGGGCTGCCATTTTTTTCATGTGTACAAGAAGATTTTCTTAATCCAAATGCCCAATTGCCTTTTTCAAAATTAAAAACCAATTTGAGATTAAAAATATAGAATTGATATGTCAATTTATTTTTAAACTGAAGATTTCCTTATATATTTTTGTTGAAAATCGATATTCGCTTAATAGAAATCTGTTTTCTCGATACTGGACGTATGGGACGGAGCAAATTAATTCAAATTTTATGGATGCTTCTTCCCTGAGCATCTATAGCGGCAAACTATGCATTCACCTGCTTTCGGATAATGGGACTTGAAAAGTCAGAATGCATGCTGCATATATTATGTTCTGCTCTGTTTGGCAAACCCAAGAAAAAAGATTTTTGTTAAGCAAAACCAGACAATATAAAAGTATCATTATAAAGATTTAATTTTTATAAATCATGTAAACACCCACTTTATATTTTTCGTCACATATGGGATTTTAGGTAATGAAGAAAATAAATTTAGGTCTTGGATTCAAAATATCTTCCTGACTGGAACATTTCTCAATGGTTCATGTACAAATCCAAATCAGCAAGAAAATGGCAGCCCCCATGTAAATGAGTAGGAAAGGATACCGGGTGTTGGAATATCTTTATTTATACCCTTTTCTGATATTTTATTAGAAAATGATTTAGGCCAATAAGTAGGAATATATTACACCTTCCAATATAAGTAAATTTGTAATCAGGGGTTAATTCTCCTTTAAGTTAAAATTTGAATCACGAAAGGAAAGGAACCATTGGTTAGTTTTCCTCAAAGAATTTTACTTCCTGTGCTATTTTCTTTATCCTAATGTAAACTGAAAATGGCCAACATGATCTTCATTATCTTGAATTTTTTTTTAGTAATTCGGTCAGCGATTCTTACTTCCTTATTTTGTCACTTATAGTAGTTTGGGTGGCACAGTAAAAATAATACCATTAAAACAGGTATGCACATCTTAACGGGGCGTATAACCATGATTTATGATTATTATCACTTATGCCAATGCCCTTGCCATAACTAAACTCACTACTCTATCTGATAGAAGAGATTCCCTTTTGCTAAGCTTTGGACAAAAACTCAAAAACTCTGATCACAGCAAACACCTTCTTCCTGTCCCTAGATGTAATTCAAATGTAAGACAGTTTCGTAACATGACTGGCTTCCCTACAATTAAATGCAATACAGAACGATATCGAAAATGCACCATCCCTCACCTTGCCAGAATCTTGAAATAAACTCCCCCCCCCCCACGCTTTGCATCCCAAACATTTTCACTTCTCAGATTCCATGCCTAGATGTAATGACTCATTTTGCATGGTTATGGCTTTCTAACTTGGTTATATTTATGTATTCCTCCCAAATCTTCTCGTTTCTCTCTTACTATCTCCTTCTTTCTTTCTCTTCCCTTTTCTTTCCTATTCTTTACTTTTTCTTTCTTTTTCTCACTTTTCACACTTGTTATCTTATTATTTGTGTAGCGTAAATCTTAGTATTTTCGTTTTGCTTCGAATTATGTATCTTTTTATATATTTGATGCGATTCTATTGTATATATGCACATATATATCTGATTGTAAATTGACCCCTTCGGCCCCTGTGCCGCTGGTCAATCATCATATACCATAATAAATAAATAAATAAATAAATAAATAAAATTACATAATGTAGGATTATCAACAAAAATAATAAGAATAAAAACTATCCTTGCCGATTCTCACATGGATTGACTTTGGGAGTAATGTCTGACCTATCAATCAATGGGTGAACTTGTCAACAACTATAGAGTAAAATAGTAATGGATATACAAAGTTATTCAAGTCTTATGTTCTCCTTCTAAAGTGGAAGATATGAACCACTAAGACATGGGACGACCTTTATGGGAAATATATTAGATATCAACTGTGAAATAGGTACTGTCAAAAAAAAAGAAAAGAAAAGAGGATATTCATACATACCAATAGTTACCAACTTTATACTCAGATAAGACCTTTTCAACCGCGCTCAAAAAGGAAGACTTTGTTAAAGTGGAAATATCTCGGACATCGACTTAGATAAGAGTATTGTGCCCCCCCCCAAAAAAAATAAAAAAAAAATAAATAAAATATATATATTTTTCGGTAATTTGTAGCCCGAATATTTTCAATATAATCAAATTTCATATCATTTCACTGGTTTCCATGTATGATTGAGTTTAACTGAAAATATTTTAGAAATCACCAATGTATATAGTGTTTAGATTAAATATATTTATATATTTTTAAGCAAGTGCTGTGTACATGGTATGAAAACCTACGTCATATTCCAAGTCTCTCTTCTCTTATACTCTACTAATCTCTCACCAGCAAATCCAAGTTGCCTCTATGCATGACATGTATACTAGTGGAAAATCTCATATATCCTAGTCTTTTTCTATCCCCCTTTCGAAGCTTTTTATAAGTATTTACAAGCATACAGGTGTAAATGTACATTCCATAGTTGAGAGCAAATTAAAATTTCATGGAAAAAGTATTTAGGCCTAATAATCTGTCATTCAATATATGTCATAATTATGATATAGGTTTTTTACGAGAATATTCGGCAGAGAAAGCATTTTACACTGTGGATGGCCTCAAATATTCATCCTCGGGTTGCAACCTTCCGCGGATTTTTTTACAAAGTTCCTCGTGGCTCATTCAATAATAAGACCAATGGGCAGGAAATATCTATTCAGGCACGGAAACTGCAGGAACATGATGCCAGGGTATAATACTGAGCTGTAATGAGGCATACTTCATTTGGAAGACAGCCTCTGATGGCGTGTTAGGTTGAATGATAACGTGCTCGTTTTTACACGATCCTCTTTAGATTTTCCCATTACATATAAGCGGTCAATAATTGGGTAATTTGGCGTCTATACAAGGACAAGGCTCGTTGTTGGTTACCGTCCGCTAGTCCAGAGTTAAGGTGGGTGTGTGCCGGTCTGTGTGGGTGTATTTGTGTGCGTGGGTGTGGGCGTGGATTGAGGTTCATTGTACAGGCCCTGTAATGTATACGCATACTCGCTATTCAGTTAACGAAGTCAATTCTCATTATCGTTTGCCAAAGAAGCATAAGTCTTTTTCGAAACACAATCAATAAGGCTTGTCCTTTTAAATTTTTCTTGAACTCGGCATTAAATTGATATACCATGACCATAGGTCAGCTTTTATAGTACATGAGGACTAGTGTTATTTCAATCCCTCATAAGTGCCCCATTTTGAACATAAAGATTAGGATTTTCCCAGCCTTTGGTACGAAAGTTGTAAAAACTTTTTCTCTTCACACTGTTCCCCCTTAATCTCATCTCTCTCACACACACACACACACACACACACACTCTTTCTCCTCCCCTCTCTTTATCCCTATCTATTTCTATCTGTGCCTCTATGTCCCCCTTCCGCCTTGATTCTCCCTATACGTATCTGGGAACAGTACTTCAATTACAGACATTATAGGAGGTGCATGCGAAAACATATTAGACTTTAAGATCAGAAAGTGCTGGTAGCTCGTACGCTACCCGAGGTGAACCGAGACTGGATTAATAAATGTTAGCGTCCTGTCTAATCTGACGTGTGAGGGCTGTACCTTCATGTAATCCTTTTCAATTACCGTTTCTTCCTTCCCCGCTAGGAACTGTATAATGTCGGTGAACTCTGCATGAAGATAGTATTAAGTATTGGTAACGAGAAAAAAAAGATTGTAGAATGGAACACGTTGAACGTGGTCTTCTAAATATTGTAATACTTGTGTCAAAACCACGTGTGCGACGTATTTGGGTGTTCCGTTCTAATTCCCAGCTTCCCACATATCAATGAATAAATGTGAAGAGGGAAATACAACTTCTAAGATACAAATCGATGACAGAAATATTAATCAGTTACAAGATTTAATTTGTAAACAAATCTTTCGGCATATTACTCCCAGTGTTAAAGATTTGTTTACAAATTAAAAATTCCTTCCCAGTCAAGCTTCTTCGTTTACCAGTTACAAGATGTTTTGTTGAAATATGTTCAGATTTAGCAAGTAAGATACCAAAGTGTGACAGAAAATTGCATGAGTACTTTTAAAACCCTAACCCTAATTGTTTGTTCATCACTCCTGTAAATCAAGGTGAAGTGCTTGATAATGTTAACAATTTTAAAAGTAAGTAAGTGTGTTAACAAATTTAAAAAGAAGTTGTGGACATTATGGTTTTGATAATTTTATGATTAAAAAACTTATATCAAGTATTGCTGAACTAACTTTCACTTATATTTTGTACTCTATCTCTGAGCACAAGTGGAATTAGCAATAATAATTCCCATATTTTAAAAAGGGCAACCCCCTATCATTGTCAAATTACAAATTTCTTTGTTAATCACATTTTCCAAAATACTAGAAAAATAGATTTTTCTCGTACAAAGTAATTTTTTACATGAATCTCAATTCGGCTTTAGAAAATACTATTATATAACATATTCTCTCCTTTCTCTAATTAACAAAATAACAAGTTCTATTGATAACAGAACCCATATAATAAGAGTGTTCTTAAATTTATCTAAGGCATTCGACACTATAAATCATGAAATTCTTTTAAACAAACTTACACATTATGGCATAATGACCATTGAGATTGGTTTCGAAATCATTTCTACGACCATCAACAATAGCATGTATTAATATTAATAATTGTAAGTCGCAATTAAGGAAAAATGTTAATTGTGGTTTCCCACAGGGTTCTATCCTTTGCCCTTTACTTTTTAGTTTGTATATAAATGACTTTCATAGACCATCAAATTTATTGACATTAATTATGTATGCAGATGGCACTATATATTTTCTCGCGTAAAAGCCTATCAATTCTGAACTGGACTCGGTTGCAATATGGATTAAATCTAATATTAAATTTAGAATAATTAAATGTTATTTAGTAATATTTTTAACGGACGGTCTCATCCAATATTTAATGGATAATCAAAAATACAAATTTAAACAAAATTTCTAGTTACTATAATACTGTCATGGTATTATCATATTGATAATGTATGTAAAAGTGATATCCACAAACGTTGGTATGATTAACAAAATGAAAAGATCTTTTCCACCAACCATTCTTTTATCAGTACACCTCACACTAGTTTTGTCATATCTAAATAATGGAATATTTGCCTGGGGAAACAATGCGGCATGCCTGTTTAATAGACAAAGTTATCTTATTACAGAAAAGGCTATGCGACTTATCAATAATGCTAAATATCGCCATCATATGCACTGATTGTTCTTCCTGTATAATAATGTACAGAAAATTTATGAAATTTATCGACTCAATCTTTCCGTTTTTATGTTAAGTATTATAATCATGAATTGCCCACTGTCTTCTTTAATTTTTTTTTTCAGCAAATATTGAAATTTTTCATGACCATGAATCTGTCTGTTTTCTATACCTTATATTCTCCTTTTTTTAACCCTTTTTTGCATTTTGATTGCTCTGTTTGATTTTTATGTTTTGCATTATTTGTAATTTACTTTTTGCACAGGGAACAGCTCTTCTACAAGTTCGGCTTCTTTGCTGGTCTCTGTTTTCATTCCTATTTTCATATAATTACTTTAAAATAGTCTTTATTGTTGTTATTATTTTCTTTTCTTACAACTCAAATGTTAATGATATTTATTTTGCTTCCAATGATCGAAATGTTTCTGCACTAAGTTTCATTGTCAATTATTTTTATATTGTGAATTGCAAAATTGTTACTTAGAAATGAAATAAAATCTAAATAAAAAAATCTAAATCTACTGACAATAAGATTCTAAGGCTAATAAATTTCTTATCGTTAATCTGATTTCTTCGAAATTTGTACCAAGCTGTTTCTCTGATTTTCCGTCTTCCATCCAATGGAACTTGATATAATTCAAACTGCAACATTATATCCATTATTATTTTGTAGATGGTAGAAAAAGTTCAATTTCAGACGGAATTAGTTTTTAGCAAGATTCCCAAATCCAGATATACGATTTTCATAAATATGTAAATTGTGGCTATTAAGCTTCATTCATTTCAGCGATACAGAGGAACCTTTTAAAAGGTGAAAGATGTTTTTGCAAACTGAAACCCAGAAATAAGGTGATTTGTTTATCGGACATTTTTTTTTCCCAGTGAAACCTTTCGATATGAACCAGAAATGGCCGCAAGCCCATTCTCAGTAAAATACGAAATTTATGCAATTTTCCATACCGTGAATTCACCTTTATTTTCCTCTCAGTATTGGTAGTGACCTTTCATTTAGTGAGTTTTAGTTTAGGACTGTTACGTTGATGAGATGCGCGTCAATGTGTTTTTTAAAATCATTTTGAGGCAGTCTTCTTAAATCGGCATTATTCAGTAATATGAAAAGAAAAGCAACAAACAAAACTAAAACGCCTGTTTCTTCTTATATTTTAAACTTATTTTCAAATGGATTCTGGTTCTGGGCAAATAATAGATCGCGGTGAAATTTGAAACGAGGACATCTGCCTTCAATCTACAGGTAGTGGATGACATATTGCTTGCTTGTATATAGTTAGACGTAAATTAGTGCTTGTATAAAGTTAGACATGAAATATTTAAATCTTACATTTTAATCATAGCTTTAATTCAGTGAAGGATCAGGTGGGGCAGGGAGCGTATACGTCCCCTCTACTTGTATATTTTGCATTTCCTATAGCATACGTTTTGCGCAAGCACAGTAGTAAAACCCATATTTTATTGTGCCCTAAGTTCAGTGTTTGAGTCCTCCACTGTTATCGATTTCCAAGGTTCATCTAAATTGCTGTGATGACCTTTCACAAAATTGCTGCAAATCTGACCTTGATAGCTTCTTTTCATCCCCATGTAAGTAGACAAGCTGACGTCATTCGACATTAAGTACCTGTGCTCAACATGGCATGTGGGGATAAAAAGAGAAATGTGTTTTGTAGTGTAGTTCAAGGACCTAGAACTCAAAGTAGGTGATGAGTTGAATGACACGAAGATGCACGACAGAAAGGTTGAAAAGGAAAATCAGCAACAGCTAGTGTCACAAGTCTGTTGGTCATTATGATTGTTGGATATGCTCATTAGCATTATCATTATTATAAAATTGTTATCATTATTGTAACGACTAGTAATCATTACCGATGGTATAGAAACTATGTAGGAGCGTCGATACAACTCTACTTGGGGGGGGGGGGGGCAAACGCATTCGTCTTTTCGCTCCTATAGAATGAAATACCTCAATTCTTGGGCGGGCAGCAACTCCGCTTTTAATTTCGTAATAGCTGGCTCATGTAGAATACCACATACAAGAAAGTGGTTCAACTATCTCATTATCCGACTCATTAATGTTACCTCCGCTTTCATTAATGTGTCTTCCCTCACAAAACTATAGTCGTGTCCATAAATATCAAGTGGTGCTAGTATAGGCCCGAGAACTACATGAAATTGTAATTTCACCTTGGGGAAGATCCATCACCACCTCCGCAAATAATGCGAACCTGATGAAGATTAACTTACTTAGTAGCGAAAGGATATTGTAGCAAAAATATTATGTTACAAATTGAGGGATTAAGGGGTAATGGAAATGGGGTTCTAGTTTATTAGAACATGATGGTGGGATTTACATGAGGAGCGGGAAAGTCAAAGCTGTACGTTACACATTAACCAATTACAAGAAATGACGAGGTCCCCTATTAAAGACTATTTAAAAGAGATATTGTAGACTAAAGTTTCACGAGTGAAGGGGGCGGGGGGGGGGGGAGGGGCTGTGAAATTCTGACGCGATATTTGTTTGGACAGATTTGGAACTTTTCAAGCTATGGAAAATCCCAGGACTTTTACTAATTGTTCTTTTTTCTGGATAAAGTTCTTCGGAAGCTCTTAAAATACCCCTTAAAAAATAACTATTGCCGAAAAAAATGTAGGACCCCTTTTTCATTACTTCTTTTGGAGGGAATTTCTTTCAAGCTTTTCAAAATTTGTTCAGAAACTCATAAGCGTGCTGAACCAATTCGCTACAGTTTATCATAGCGAAATTGTAATTTGACATCAAGACATAATATATATAAAAATTCAAACATATCTACTCAATCCTTGTCCCTTGTGCTGGTAAAAGCAGGTGTATTGTTCTTTCTTTCTTCTGGTAACCATACCCAGCAGTGACTGATCAGTAGTTTGCGGACCGGTTTATACTCCTAGCCCCTTCCTCGCACTCTCAAAAATACAAATAATGGCGGGTTTTCAGGGGAAAACTTAATCGCAGGCTAATAGCTGAACGACTTCCAACTTGTCTGATGACTATACTCACAGGCCTTGTAGTGCTGGCTTGACTTCAGCACACGAGGCTACCCTTGACAGGCCATGTACATATCGTCTCCATCAATTCCTAGATATTCGAAATCAAGACATGGGGATCTGACAAAATAATGATTTATACTTTATCACGGTCCCACCCAGTCAAAAAAATTCTCATGGAGGTGTCTTGACTCTTATCTTTTTGGCGAAGATAAAATAGTATCATTATTCAGTAATCAATAATCAGTAATCAATTTACGAAGAAGAATTGCATGTGCTTGTGTGATGTCATTGATTAACTGACCATGGACTTGGAGCATCACTGAGGGGCTGAACATATTGGAAACTTTACGCATATACATTTCAATTTGCCATTGTCTGACTAAGTGGGTGTACTCCAGTCAGACTGTGACCTTTACAATAAAGAAAAAGTTGAGTTCTGGTCATGCGATTACTCTGTAAAAGAATCTGTCTCTAAGCAAGTGGACAAGGCTAGTATAATGTTGTATACTGTGACATTTTGAAATCATCAAAATGACATGAAATCGACTCAGCCGTAGTGAAAGTCACATGCACTGCACACATAAATGTGTACATACGCATGTGGCAAAGTTATGAGCTCTTTCTCGTCGGATGTCAAATTTGGGGCCATTTAAGAGCAGTCCTGTTAGTGGTACTTTGCTTCTATGATATTAATCCACTCTGATATAACAAGAATGAGAAAGCTCGCGAAGTATATTTCATCTTTTTTATAACTCATATCATTTTCTTAACACATATGGAAAACTTTTGCCGTAAATGTTGCATTTGGCGGAGCGGTTCGGTGTACTGTGTGTGCACTCGCCGACAGCCAATCCTCAAATGCCTGCATTGTGCGTGCGTTTTCCGTAAGCTTATTGAATTGATGTACAAAGGAAAGCTCGCGCACGTCATTGAATAATACGGCTCTTGATCACAAATGAGAAACTTGCTCTGATTTGACAAGAAAAACACCCTAAGTTCCTTTCCACCAATCAAAATAAGTTTCATATCATTCAAAACCATGACCACTCTACAATATTTTCGCGTGCGAGGGTAATCGATAGAACAAAGGACAAGTGATAGAGGCTCATTTTCATTGAGCAATGTCACCAGACATAACGTAATTTGTGCCAAAGCGCCATAGTCTCTCCAATTTTGGATGATTTTAGGTCCAACTTTAGTCCAAAAACGCATTAATTTACCGAATTAAAATTGCTTCAAGAATATAGTCATTGAAAAGTTAAAGGTTTAAACTTTGATTTGCAGGGCGAGGGTTAATAAAAGCTCATTGTGTTTTCTTTCGGCACGCGATTCTTTGCTGGAAGGGGGGTATATACTCGAATTTTCACGTATTATAAGGCATCCGTAGGCCGCTCCGCGTCAAATGCAACACAGTTTTCCATATGTGCAGGTTTTCTTAATTAGTTTTTACTGTTTTGCCTCTTAAAGATCAAGTTCTGGTCATGCAATTACATTGTAAAAAGAAACCAGTCTTAAAGCAATTGGGAAATGTTGATCATGCCCACATAAAAATCGCTGTATACTATGAGGCTTTGTAATCATAAACATGATGAGAAATTAACCCAGTTTCGCTAAAAAGCACATGCATCGAACACAGACATGAGTATATGGGACTGCAAACACGTACATGAGGCATTCATGTTTGGCCAGAACACTTTCAGCTGTTTCTTGACATACTTCGAATATGAGGGCATTTGAAGAGCAATCCTTTTCAGGCTACCTTTTCTGCTATGATATTCTTCCAAACTGACATTTAAAGATTGAGAAAGCTTGCAAATTATTTGCCACCATTCCAAGAACTCAACCTCTTTAAGATCACCAACTAGGGGCTAAACAATTTTCCTGAAAGCCGAATTTAAAATAATTTTGTAAGATCCTATAAGGAGAATGAACTAATGTTCTAACTGTAAAAGGAAGGATGAAGAAAAAAAGAAAAGAAAATGAGGAAAGGGTGCAAACAGAAATCTGAAAGTAGCATGAATATAATTAGTGAACACATAATGATGTCGAAATCAACTTTAGATTTAAGAGAAGGTTGGCTTCAGGAAAAGGTGGAAATATTTTGCGAGTTTTTTCATTTCTTTTATGTCAGTATGGAAGGGAATCATAGTAGAAATGTCCTTTGATAAAGGATTTCTCTTCCAATGCCCTCATATTCGAAATATGACGAGATATAGCTGAAGTGTTCGGGCCGAAAAGTCATGCCACATGTGCGTGCAGTCCCATATGCCCATTTCTGTGTGCAGTGCATGTGCTTTTCAGCGAGATTGGATAAATATCTCAATATTTCGATGATTCCAAAACCTAATTATATTTTGCAATTCTTATGTAAGCATAATTAACCTTTCCCAATTGCTTTGACAAGTTTCTTTATCAATGTAATAACATGACCAGGACGAACTCAATGTATACGAGACACAGCAAACAAAAGAACGCTTACTTGGAAATGCATTTCTGATTTACTATTAGCAAACTAGTTACTGACTTTAGAACACTTGCATACAAACCAACATCATCTAAACAGCACATGAAGTAGTAAATGAGATAAAAGAAGAATATCGATTACAAGAAAGAGTGGTATCGAGGAGAACCTAACGACAGACACTTGTTTTTATTCTTACCTCAATTTCCCCTCAAATACGAAAAGAAATGTCCGACAAATCCTACTTAAGATCTTCTGGTTCTCGTCCAATCTATTTTAAGTGTCGGTAGCAAGGTCAGACGACACGTAAGCACTATTTCGTGACATCATCGTAATTCGAGGCATCATGTGCTGGAAATCAAATGCTCACTTGAATATTCATGAGATAAACTTGCATGTTACTGCTCTTCGGGACAGCTATGTGCATATAGATCGAAATGTTTACTGAATGGTGACATCAACCACCACCACCACCACCACCACTACTACTGCTACTACTACCACCACTACCACAACTAATTCTACCACTACTGCTACTTCTACTGTTGCTGCTTTTCCTCCTACTACTTGTAGAGAGAGAGAGAGAGGAGGAAATATAATATATATATATATATATATGGTTTCATGAGGAGAGCAAGAGAGACAGAGAGAGAGAGAGAGAGACTCAAAGCTGACAAGACAGCGCCATCTTATAGCCTTGTTATCAGGGACGTGCTTAGGGTAATGAAATATCATCCAAACACAGCTGGTGTACTTTGTGATTCTATTGTAGCCTGTGGCGTTACAATATTATTCCTCGCAAAATATAACGTGGCGGGTTGTAGATAACACAACACATTTTTATTCTGTCTAAATTTCATTATCATTATTAAATAGACCAACAAGAGACGGTAAAGCGGTTAAGTTATTTTCATATATACGTAGGTGTAATGCATTTATATTAATTGGGTTGTGTGTCGAGACCAGCCTCGCGAAGTGTTGTTGTATCAAGCTGCATACACACATCATTTAACATACTCCATGTACGTGCGACCATCAAATGATCATAAAAAAAATGCTTTCGAATATTTTATTGACGAAGTTGTAGAAGAAGTTATACGAACGTCGTCACGCTGACGGGTTATGGGAGAAGAGATTGCTCCGACAATTACTAAGAAAAGAGCATTTAACTACCACACTCAATGTGATAGATATGGAAGGGTCCCCGCCCACCCAGTTATATCAAATCTTAGCTACGCGGCAGTAAATTGTGAGCATCTTGGAATCAAATATTGAATGGAATGAAGATTTGTGTCTCATGAAAATTTAGTGTACATAGAATTGAAGAAGACAAATATGAACGATTTCTTGTTGGCCTTCGTATTCAATATGAATCATTTCATACGCCACATTCAAATTTCTTCTAAAATGATTACTGCCATTAGTGCCGGTTGATTAAGCAGTTACGACGGCGCCTCTCTCTTGGGGTACAACGTGTTTAACGTCATCAAATTTGCAGACATACTCATATTTAGGAATTAACAAAGTTTCTTGTCTTTTCTAGGAAAAAATGAAAAGAAAATGCGATTTTAAATAACGACTGCTTGTTTTTATATTCAAAAGCTCAGCTCTCTTTCTTTCTCTCTCTCTCTAGCCATGCCCTACTTCTGAGTGTCTATCAACCTGGGTGGGCCTGCTACAAGGGCCTTTCCTTTCTGGCTGCAACCCACTTTTGCAATACAATTATGTAAATATTTCAATCCATGTTACTGTTGTTTTATTGTCCTTCTTAAAACTTTCATTACACTGTGATGTGGTAATGTTGTTGTTGTTTATCAGATTTCTTGTACTTTTTATTGCACAAAGTGAAATAAATTTGAATTGAGCTGAATTGAACTTTGCCTCATCTTTTCAGCCCATGTGCTCGCTCTTTTCAGCTCTCTGTTTATTTTATTATGCAGATGTCTCTATATTCATCTCTCTGTTTGTCTCCCCCACCCCCGCTTGCTTTCTCCCCTCAATCATTTTCTGTCTCCAGTCATACGCATCATCACATCAGATATAAAATGGCCATTAAATAACCAAACAAAACAAAAAAAGGGATAAAATAACATAGTACAGAATCACTGCATTACACATTTAATGGTTCTTTAGAGAGTACGACATAATGTCACATGGCATGTGAAGTTTATATGAATATAAACAAACGTGTACATTTTTAGAATCATGTTCTTCTCCCCCACTCACACCGGGGTCCCGTTTCATAAAACTTGTTATCAGTAAACAATTGCTCTCAGCCAATCAGATGCAAGGATTTCAGCAGCTCATAACAGTTATTGCAACTTGTTATTGATAACAAGTTTTTTATGAAACAGAAACCTGAAATACTATACATTCGGAAAATGTTGCGCGCACAAAACATGACGCAATTTAGCAGCCAGGGCGGGAAACATAATAGCAGAATGGTATTCCGAAAATAGAACCTCATATACCAGGCTTAAATGAGTTACAAGAACCGACTGGTGTCGGTGTCTGCGAGGAATAATAAGAATTGAATTTCAGCAGAACATGATTTTCTGCCGCAATCTTCATGTATCATCAGGAATACCAGAGGGCAATGTACGTAAAATGTCAGTTATGTTTGCGCAAATGTATAGTGTTACCAAACAAAAGGTAGCAAAATGTACTCGTATTTCAGATTATACGCTATACATGTATACACAGAAAGAGAATAGGTCGTAAAGAGATAATGTGGAAATTTCTTTGATATCACCTGATTTTGTTAAATTAGATTATTATCTAGCAGTTTATACATTCATTTTTATTGTTTATACAACCCCCCCCCCCCCCCCGAATTTAAGAATGTTTGTAACTTTTATTTATGCTATAAGACACCGAATTGACTCAATCATGAAATGGAAATGACTTGAATAATTTCAAGTTAACAAATATAAAAGTCATACTAACGTTTATAGCAGGATTAAACATGATATATACTTTGCAATCGCGCTCAAGTTACATATTGTGATATTCTCATTTGTTTATTGAGGAGAAAAGAGAACTATTTCAGCTGCGAGATTTATTTTTTGAATTATGCGTGTCACCATTTCAGTTCTATGCTAGACGTGACAGCACTATAATTAGAATATCTCCCGTGCCGCCGATCTAGAAATCAAATCTGAGTAAGAAGAACATCAAGAGTTTGAAAATGAGAGCCAGAGATAACGAAAACAAACTCAAGGATTTTCTTTTGAACGCATACAACCTCAATTCTCCGCTTAAGTGACTTTCATAAAGCTCTCGGAATATTATTTTAGTTAAGCAAATAATGTTATGGCATTTTCCAGCAAAAACGATTTTGATGTAGTTTTTCGTATAAGTTTGATTTTAGGAATGATTTTCTTATTGGGTCCAACATAATGTAAATGCAGGTGAGAAGTCAATCAATTGTAGATAATGGTGATGGTCAAATGAAAAAGGATAATCGTTATTGATATAGTGCTATTACATGTGTTTTTTAACATAAGTTTGATTTCAGGAGTGATTTTCTTATTGGGTTAGACATAATGTAAATGCGTGTGAGAAGTCAATCAATTTTAGATAATGATAATGGTGATATGAAAAAGATTTTTTTGACTGATTATGTGCACTTAACATGCTTACAGTAGATGATCAGAAAGCCGATAAAGGACGAAACAACAACAAAACACCTTCTATTTTACGAATTTTAATTGGTAAAGAATACTGTGTCAAAGGAATTGCCACAGGAAATATTTCGGTTTCGAGAGTTTCTTTTCTTTATAATCATAGACAAATATCACTTTCAGTTTGTCCAATGATATTGAATCGTTATGGATTGACATTCTGTTACCCCATACAAAACCCATTACTCTAGGTGTTGTGTACAGACCCCCTACAGATCATTTTTTTATTGAATATCTCACTGACACCTTGGATAAATTAACAAAAGATGATGAGGTTATAATTTTAGGGGACATGAATATCTGCCTTTTGCAGCAGTCTTCATTATCAAAAAAATACAAGAATATTTTGAATTTAAATGGTTTGAGTCAACTTATAACTAAACCCACTCGAACAACATCGGCCACTTCATCATTAATAGACCATGTAATCAGCAGTAAAGAAGAAAATATTTGTCAAAGTGGTGTTATTGAAATTGGCCTAAGTGATCATTTTTTAACCTACTGCTCTAGGAAGCTAATAAGACCTGTATTCAAACAGCATAGAAATATAAATATTCGGTGTATGAGAAACTATTGTATAGATGATTTTAATAATGTTTTATCTCGAGTCAATTGGTCTGACATATTAGAATGTAAAGAAGTAAATACTGCGTGGTCAATTTTCAAAAATATTTTTATGTCTATAGTTGATAAATGTGCTCCATTAAAACAAGTAAGAATTAAGCAAAGAACCGATAAGTGGATGAATGCTGAAATTATTTCGTTAATAAGACAAAGAAATATAGCTTTTAAAAGAATGAAAAAGGATTGTGGTAATTTAGAATTAGAAAAGAAATATAAACTTTTACGTAATTTGGTGCAAAGAAAAGTGAGACAGGCTAAAGATGAATACTTCCAGAATCAAATTGATGAGCATAAAAATGATTCTAAAAAGTTGTGGAAGAATCTGAAAGATTTAGGTTGTAAAAACAAACAAAAGAATGTTAACGAGAATGTTATTAATATCCAAGGGGAGTTATGTCATGATAATATGAGGATAGCGAACGAATTTAACAATTATTTCACAACTGTGGCAGAAAAATTAGCTAGTTATCTGCCAGATAGCAACGCAAATGAATTTGGAACGGACAGTGTTAAATTACAAAAATTATACGACACTAAGGGTGTGTCGAAAGGTTGTTTTCTTTTTTCTCCTGTCAAAGAAAAGTTTGTTTTAGATGAATTAAATAAGTTGAAAATATCAAAAAGTACCGGGCTTGACTTGGTACCTGCCAGATTTTTGAAGGATGGAGCTAAATATTTGTATAAACCTTTAACTTACATTATTAACTTATCTATCTCAACTTCCACCTTCCCTGATGAAATGAAAATTGCAAAAGTAACACCCCTTTATAAAAAGAAAGATAAAACTAATGTTAGCAATTATAGACCGATTAGCGTTTTAAGTATAGTCTCGAAGGTCCTAGAGAAATGTGTGTATGCCCAATTAGAAAAGTACTTTCAAGAAAACAAAATAATATACGAATTTCAATCTGGTTTTAGAAATGGTTATTCCACTGAAACTTGTCTTATTCACCTGTTAGATTTTGTAAGGAACGAAATTTCCCAAGGACGTTTTGTCGGGATGGTTCTTCTTGACTTGCAAAAAGCCTTCGATACCGTTAACCATAATATACTGTTAAGTAAATTAGAAGTAATGGGTTTAAATTCTGCATGTGTGCAATGGTTTAGGTCTTACTTGACCAATCGTCATCAAGTTGTCTCGTTGCAAAATGTACTCTCCGATTCTATGCCCATAAGATGCGGAGTTCCCCAGGGGAGCATATTAGGTCCTATTCTTTTCATGTGCTACATTAATGATATGTGTGTTTGTGTCAACGACAGTAAATTACTTTTATATGCGGATGATAGTGTGTTACTATATTCTGGTACTGATCCTCAGCTGATCGGGGAAAAACTTAGCTTAGAATTATCAAACTGTGTTAATTGGATGACAGCAAATAAGCTTAGCTTACATATTGGTAAAACCGAAAGTATTTTGTTTTGTTCGCGGGGTAGGCTGAAGTATACTGATGATTTCAATATAAGTTATAACAATCAACTCATTAAGAGACAGGATTCTGTGAAGTATTTAGGACTAAATATAGCTAGTGATCTTTCTTGCTCAAGTTTGGTTGACAGTATTGTCAAAAAAGCTAATGCTCGTCTAAAATTCTTGTATCGTTATCAAAATTGCATGAACTTAAAATCAAGACGCATTTTAAGTTTTTCCTTAATACAATGTTTATTTGATTATGCTAATGCGGCATGGTACTGCAGTCTAGGCAAGGTGGATCAAAACAAGTTAAAAATAATTCAAAATAAGATTGTAAGATTTATCAATCACTTACCACCAAGAACACACATTGGGAAGAGTGAACTTGAAACAGCTGGTCTTCTTCATGTAAACCTTAGATCACAACAACTTTTAATTCACCATGTACATAAGATTTTTTACTCTAATGCAGATCACTATATTTCAAATAATTTTACTCGCTCTTCAAGTGTTCATGGGCATGACACTAGAAATAGTCAATTTAATTTCGTAGTGCCTAAGCGGAAAGGTAAAATTGGAAATTCCTTTTATTTTAACGGTATTCTTTTCTGGAATTCCCTCCCAAATCATGTTAAGTCAGTTAAGAATTTTTTACATTTTAAAAGGGTGTTGAAGCATCATCTGAAAAATGTGTCTACTCCATAACTATATTTCTCCTCTCCTTTTTGTAGCTCAGATGGTTTTTTCCTATATTATATGACTTATGTAACCAACGTTTATTATCGATAGTTTCATTATGATTTTCTGTATATAGTTTTTTCCGTTGAGTAAGTCTTGTTTTCACATTTATGTAATCATCGCCTACTTTATAAAAATGTTATTATGTTTTATTTTGCTACTTTAGTACATTCTTATTACCTGTCGTACGTGTACGATAGTCTTGTAGCCGTACTAATGTGTTTTCTTAGTGTATTTTTTAATCAGTTATTTAGGTATAAGGACCCCATTGGAAATAAGCCATTTCGGCTTTCATGGGCTATCCTGTCATGGTACCTGGTTATGTTTGTATTGCAATATACCTGACGAATAAAATAAAATCAAATCAAACTATAGGAGGAGAAGAAGGTTTGGTCGCTTTGGTTTTCGTATTTTGGGTCTAGTGTACTATAGCTGTCTATTGAAATTTGTAAAGTCGATCATATTTTGAGAAACTTGGAAAGTCAATAACACGGATTCATGAAAAATTTTCTCATTTTCCTGAACGGAATTAAGAATGTGCGGAATAATATATGCCTTTAGGGTATTTATCACACCCGCGTAACTCGAGACGACTTCATGTAGCAATGACATCTATCACCATGCATCAATTCATTCATCCTGTTCATTCAACCAATTTAATCAGTTAATAAGGGGATTGATTACATCGGAATCTAAAGAAGGTGGTAATATGTTATAGAAGGGATATCTATTTGGCCAGACTCCTGATTGATCACATCAATCAAATACTTGAAAAGCTCGTCGAATTTTATAGGTGACTGCCCGCCAACGATTCACGTCTGCTGTGAATCAATACTAATGAACTAAAGGAAGGGAACACGAATGGGCCCAGTGCAAGAAATAAAATAGGAATCGTGTGAAAATGAGAGAGGAGGAAAGAAAGAGAGAGAGAGAGAGAGAGAGAGAGAGGTGAGTGGAGGGGGAAAAGAAAATATATTGAGAAGAAGCCTGTCTGGAGAGCGAGAGAGAATAAGAGAGTGAGAGAAAGAGAGAGATAGGAGGATAATGGAAGAGAGACATAATGGTAGATGAGAAATCGAAGGAGATGGAAGAGATGAAAGAGAGAACAACAACAAAAATAACAATAACAACATTCTGCATTGATATTGCGCACACACATACATCCCATGCCCAGAGGATGCTCAAGGCACCTGCAAACTGGCTTTATTAGCATGATTAGCTGTCCTAAGACATTGAGAGCATTGAAGAAAAATTACTTCCTTTCATGAAACCATTTACCGAGCCAGCGTTTATTAATGTATTTCCAAAGGACAGACGTGTGCTGCTGGAACTCGAACCGCGTGCAATTTTATCGAAAGTTCGGTGACGTGTCCATTTAAACGTTATTGGAAGAATAATAGGGAAGAGAGACAGAGACCAGGGGGTGTTTCATAAAGCTATTCGTAAAGTTACGCATGACTTTACGAACGACTGGAACATGTTCTTGGGCGCTATACTAATCAGATTCTCAATCATTTAGCACAAGAACTGATCACCAGTCGTGCGTAGAGTCGTGCGTAACTTACGAACTTTATGAAACACCCCCCCCCCCCCCAGGAAAGAAGCATCGGTATTGGCATGTGTGGGGTATGTGACGGGTGCGTGCGCTCGTGTGTGTGCGTGTAAAAACAAACGAGATGAAAAAGAAACAAGAAAAAAAAGGTGTAAAACATACTAAAGGAAGAAAAAAAACAAACACGGGATGTGGTATTTCAGGTAATCAATATGTTCATCATGTTCACGATAGAAAGACGGCGAAAAACGAAAGCTTCGACGTTCGGGTCGCGCAGTTTCCAGGTCGCTGCTTGGGCCCTCGCCAGCAACCAGCTGCCCAGTCGGGCAATAATGTTTTCACCTTAAGGGCTAGGGTCTCATCTAACCCCTCCCTTAAATACAAGCTCGATACTCTCCAATCCTTGCCTCCCGAGGATTTATATCCTCGACGAGAAGAGGAAAAAATCCAGGAGAAATCTAAGTTCCAGTGTAAAATAACAATGGAATAAATCAAAAGTGTGTAGCAGAAGGGGCGCGAGAGGAGGGAAAGATAGCCGGGGAACGTTGTCATGGAAGTAGCAAGTGTCGAATTTAAAGAGAAGACTGTTCGATGTATAGCATTAAGCCCGGCGCACACTGCACGATCTGACTACAATGCGATTTTGGGAAAAGTTGTTATAACATTTGATATGAACCTTCAAACATGTAAAATCTTCGTGATCAAAGTTCCGAATAGTAGTATGAATACTAAAATTGAAATTCCGGGCTACTGCGAGCCCCCTTGTAGGAATAAAAGCGAATTCAATTCCAAATCGTAGTGACGTCATACCAATCTTGCGATCGACTAAGCTTTGAAGCCGATTTGGCCTTTACTCTAACCAGAAGAATTGCAGTTAACCAAAATTTCGTATCATTATTCCGAACTTCAAATGAGATAATTTCACTTTATTAAACTTTCACATTTAATGCAAACTGCATTTTTTTTAGAAAATCGGGTCGCAATCGGATCGTATAGTGTGCGCCGGGCTTTAGAGCCCCTCTTGAATTAATTGTAGAATTGAATTTCTGTAAAAACTGGCCCAAGGTAACTTGTGTATTGATTATCATTGAATGACCAGCGAAATATAAACAAACGAATACCTGGAGGAAATCTTATACTCTGAAGAGTGTTAGGCACATTTTGAAGAAAAAAAAAAAGGAAGAAGCTGTTTTTGGTGAGTACTCGAGTTATGCCAACTGGGTTTCAAATGGGAAGGGGGAAGGGAGGGCCCGGGTCGATTATTTCCCCCTAAGTCCGCCACTCCCAGAACATGTGCGAATTCCGGGTTTTTTTTTTTCGTTCCCATTGAAATTTAGGGGTCTGCTGGCTATCTATAAGGACAGCTATTTATATGGGACCGCTATTCATTTAAGTCACGTGTTATGGATAGCGATCCTTATGACTAGCGGCCCTTATGACTATCGAGATTACCCCGAAATCTATTGGGCAAGGCCGTTGTTGTTGTTGTTGTTGTTGTGGAATGATGACAAAGCACAGTGGCGTAGCGTGCCTCCATTCATTGAAGGGGCAGAATACTCTATCATAAGTCAACATGTAGTCGCTTTGATTTTTCTAGATTCACGACGCGTTGAAGACCAAGTGTTTACCAAATGGAGATTAGCGTTTATTTCGTGTAAACATCACCGACTTGCTTTCTAAGGATAAAGAACGACCGTGGGTTGAGCATTGGTATCTACGAATTTTCCAAGCACCCGCACTTCATCCCCCAATACCTTGTGAAGTGTTGTTTATCGCAAGTAGTGATTGAGGAGAAAGAGGCAGCACATTGGCCCCGAGCTCTCCATCCACTCCTTTTAGATGATTTGCAATACGGATCGTTCACATATGTATCTAAATATTATGCTTCCCTAAAGAGAGCCTGCTTGAGGCCTACCCAACTTGTATATAATTTGCAATTCTTTACAACAATTGCATTAAAAAAAAAAATGCTGCAGAAGACCAGCGACGTCGCTAGAGGGGGGAGGGGGGGGGGGGGTCACACCCCCACTCGAAATCGCTGTCGGCAAGCAAAATGGGGGAAAGAGAAAGGGAAGAGAAAGGGAAGAGAAAAGAGAGAAGGAAAATGAGAAAAGGGAAAGAAGAAAAACAAATATAAAAAAGAAAGGGAAAGGAAAGGAAGATAAAAACATAAAAATAAGAGGAACTGGCAATTTTTTGCTCGCTAGCTTCGCTCGCTCGCAAAAAACAATGGAAATTTTATATCCGGGCAAAAGGCGTTATCACCTTCTCGTAAATATGCCCGTACGCCTATAATGTAAGGAAATGCATTCATGCGGAAGAAGAATATGATAATGATACCAAACAAAATGGTAAGTAAAGAATTATAAAAACGAGAAAAAAAATAACGGAAAAGGAAAAATAAAAAGAGATAATTTCATGTGGCCCGCCAAAGTGTCCAGTAAAGAGAGGGGAAAAAAAATCGTTGTTCAGTTCTTGTTTTATGCAATATGTGGATACGTAATACATCATCCTGATTACTGGTAGGAATACGAGTATCAACAAGTAGCATATCATAGTGACCCTCCATCCTACCACTGGTATAGAAAAAACAATGACAAAAATAAAGATAAGAATCATTTATGATTTGACACTGGAGATGTATCTTAATCTCCTTAGATGGGTCATTCAGTTATGTATGCATAGGCGTATGAGGCCGGGGGGGGGGGGGGGGTGTAATGGGCTGCAGCACCCCAACCCCCAAACCCCCCCCCCCCACCCCCGAGGATTTTCAAAGTTCTGATATTCAAAGCAACTACAATGCACTTCAGCGAGGTGCCAGAATATCCACATATTTGTGAAGTCGGGTTCCCTGATAATTCTGTAACTTCTGTACATTTTCACTACGAAACGTTAAAGCAAAATTTTACTAATTGAAAAGTTTCTGTTCGATCAAAAGGCGTCAGCCCCCTTGCCAAAATTGGGCCGTATGATCAAGATCGCTACATATGCGATTTTCTTTTATTAATATATGGTGGCGAGATAAGGGTGCATCATTTTAGTCGGAAAATTTGGGAATCACACCCCCATTCAAAACGTTCTAGCGACGCCCCTTCAGGTGACTGCAGTAAAAATGCCCCTACCTGGGCCGGAAGAATCATTTATATGTTCCACATCCATTTGTGAACCGGTCCACTGCATTCTTTGGAAGAAGTGTCGACATGAATGAATCGGAGCGGCAGTAAACATTCGCATGCTCTTGGCAAGAAAAGATCGGCAAGGCAGAATGCGTTAACCCCAGCAAATCCTCAGACACCTTGTCACCGAGTGCCCCATCCACCAAACCAAAACACAATTAAAGAGCAGTCACACACGCAACAGTGGCCAATTCTACGGTCGGATTAAACTTTCAATCGCATTGAAAGAACATGTATTTCTATCTATTATAAGCATGATTCAATGATTTTAATTTCATAGTTTTTTTTTCCTGAGAGTAGCCATCCTGCATTACTCCATATGAACTGCAAGTGTAATGATGGACATAATGCAGCATTACACATTTGTGACCAGGTGCGTTAGAGTAAGGCAGTACATAGAGGTGAAGACACTGTACAAACATCACGAATAGAATGCCAAGTTTCTTTCGCGTGCTGACTGATTCGATTGTTTTTATGGGTTTAAATTTTTTCTTGAAAAAGGGGTTTTAAAATAATTATTCCCAAACCCCCGATATTTACTACAAATTTCCAGGCGTTAGAATGTCTGCTAATGTCCCATAAGTCCCACATAGTCATAAAGGGGGTTGGTATGATACAATAAATTAAGCCCAGTTTCTCCAGTTTTGCACCTTTCATTTTTACCCAAGCCAAGTCAATATCTAAAGAGTATCACTGAAATAATTATGTAAGAATGGTGGTAAACATCCAATGAGGCAAGTGCTTGCGTTGGGTACGCCTGAATGATTTACGTGTACCGGATATTATTAAGCAAAATGTTCAAATTGTTCAAAGTAATGTGAATAAGAATGTGTGTGTGTGTGTGTGTGTGTGTGAGAGAGAGAGAGAGAGAGAGGGGGGGGGGTGGGTGGGGTGGGTGGGGTGGGTGGGAGGGGAGGGGGAGCGGGGGAAGGGGGAGCGGAGAAGGGAAAGCGAGAAGGGAACTGAAAGAGAAGATAAAATTATTTCATAATAAAATGGGTTGTATAAAAACATACCGATATATTTAAAAATTACACAAAGGATGCCACTTATCTGCTCGTCTCAATTAAAAAAAGAAGAAATGTCCAAGGTGATATCTGGTAGGACTTCCCCTTAATAACATGCATTGGCTCAAAAGACGAAAATTCATTGTCCATACGTTATCTGATGCCTCTATGTTGTGCATGGTTAATATAACAAAACAAAGGGTTTTCGGTATCAAGAGGAATGGGCGGTCTAAAGGTTATAGAAACACAACCCCTGATGCCGGGGGTGGATATGGACACCTTGTCTAGCATGCTATGTTTCATAGGCTCTGATGCAGCATCAGTAGGATCTAGGCTTCGCTTATGGTTTCTACGTGTATCGTTGTATGAGAAACAGGATTACATGGACCGTGACATTGGTATCAAATTCCTTTGAAAATCATTCGTGTACTTATGATGATATCTTAAGAGTTATTTGTAACACAGAACTATAACATAATAGTATTCTCATGAAAAGAAAAATAATCATGATATTTCCGTCATAAGCTTCCATGGTGATTATTCTTAAAACTTTCTATTTACGTGGTAAGATATATGTATAAACAGTTCAGCTAATTTAACGACCACGTCTGCATGTTTAATAGTACTCTTTAAACAAAAGGAATTCTCAAAGCAGACTTTCCAAATCCAATGTTGCCATTCCATAACGCTAACACTGTCGATATGTAGAAGCAAATATGGTAGTGCCACAGTTTCATGAAGGATGAAAATGCTCTGGCAACGTCACTTTCGCACATGTGCGACGGTAAAACAAGTTGGAATCTACCTAAGATATTGAAATAATCAACATTGCTATTCATGCCGCGTGAGTAAAAATAACGAATAGAATAGGACGGAAATTGAAAAATTGAAGGGTGATACCTGATACGGGGAAACGCCTGAAGTCATGATTTTACTTGTTTGACATGTATAAGAATGTACCTGTACAGTTCCACGGACATGCATAGTTTGCATTGAGTGTGTAAGGCGTAGGTGATTTATTTGATTTCACTAGTTGGGAGGGGGTGGGGTACATTAGTTATATGTTTTTCCCATTGTGGTACTAAATTCATAAATTTTTGAGGCTACGGGCGTACCGCCCCCATCCACGGAATGAACTCCCTCTGTAGATCAGATACTGGCAGCATATACAAATGAGAGAAAAAGAAACAAAGTAAAAAATAGAATGATAAAAAACAAAGCCAAAAAAACCAAACAACAACCAACAAACAACAAAACAGGAAAAGAGGAAAGAACGAGACAAACAGAAAAAGAGGATGTGAAAGGAAAGTTATGTATAGATTTATTAATGACACGGCAATCCACAGTGGAGGGTGAGATATTAAACGGGATAAAGTAATGCACAGTGCAAAGGAAAGAATTAGGAGCCTGATCAGTTTTTTTAGCTTAGCTAAACGCAGTGGTGCATAAAGACGCTGGAAAGACGCAATGAGGAAAATTGCCAGATTTGTCTGTCCTTATAAAATTAGAATAAGACATTTCTGAATAAAATTTGTCATATTATTTTGCTTAAACGTGTTCAAAGAGGTAAATACTAATTCTACATTCTAATTTTGGTTTTGCCTCTATAAAATAAAAATGTTGATTTTGAATAATTTTGTCATATGCGTCTTTCCCGCGTTTTTACGACCCACGACGTTTCGCTAAGCTACCGGACGGACATTTGACAAACTTTGAAAAAAAACATGAAGAAAGTTGTTTTATGATTCATTGTTTCGGAAATAACTGAAAGAGTTGAAATTTGATGAAACTTGGTTGCCATAGTCACCTACCAAAATTATAATCCATAACATCATGGACGGACAAAATACTCTCAACCAATCTTGGTGTTATGTTTGACTCATATATGACAATGTCTAATAAAATTTCAAATATCTGCAGATCAGTTAGGTACCAATTACGTAACATCAGTTTTATTCGGAAATATTTGCCCAAGTCTGCCACTGAAAAAATTTCCTCCCCTCTCGATTTTGGCAATGCCCTTCTGTTCAATTTACCCTAAAATCTGTTGTCCAAGTTCCAGAAGCTTCAAAATGCTGCGGCTCGCATTGTCACTCTGTCCACCAAGCGTACTCATATCTCCCCTGTTTTGCAGTCGCTACACTGGATCCCTGTCAAGCATCGCATTATTTTCAAAATTCTGTTGCTCACTTTTCACTGCGTTCATGGTTCTGCTCCCCAATACAATACCTCTTTAATTCAAAATTACACCCGCGAGATCTTTGCGCTCATCCACTTCCAGTAATTCTTGTGATCCTATAAAGTCGCAAAATCTTCGGGGAAAGATCTTTTGCTCATGCGTGTCCTAAATTATGGAATAGCCTTCATGAAGACATCAAAAAGTGCATAACATCCAATTCTTTTAAAAATCATGTAAAAACATTTCTGTTCAATTCTTAATTAATAAACTAATTTTTACATGAGCCCTGAGCACTCCACAGAGTGGATTTGGCGCTATATAAATTACATTTATTACTATTATTATAGATAGAGAGAGAGAGAGAGAGAGAGAGAGTGTGTGTGTGTGTGTGTGTGTGAGAGAGAGAGAGAGAGAGAAAGAGAGAGAGAGAGAGAGAGGGAGTAAGAGAGGGGAGGGGGCAGGGACATATAGAGAAATATTAGAAAGATGATCACATGTTGAATAACAATGATTCTTTCATCCAAAATCCTTGTGATTCAAATGTAAGCGAATCATCAAGCCAGGTATAAATTAACGAAACCTTTTCTAAAAATGTCAACAAATCCCGGGGGCAGACACAAAGATCATCAACGTTATGAAATAAGGGTCCTTGCCCTTAAAAATTGGTACACCTACACCCACTCTCGTCAGAGCTACATCCTAGAAGGTAAATGATATATCAGTGTCAACATATAAGCCTCTTCCTCGTACATTGTGATCTATTCCCTAGCTTAACGTACATAAGGGTTTGCATCGATGGTGCTATAATGTCATGTCTTCTTTGGTTTCGGGAGCTTTGCGAAGATGTACCCCATCCTTGTTATATTACCTAACACCACAGAGCGGTGAGGAATTGCCTTGGGGGAGGGAAACGGTGATCGAAATCGAAACGGCCGACGAGTCATGAGCGAAGGCCAGCCCCTCGAAGGTGATAAAGACTTCGCGTTTGTAATGGATGCTTAAGATCCAGAGTGGATATCTCTGCATTGTCGCACGGAAAGGTGTTTTAGGAGGGAGTGAGGGAGTGAGGGAGGGAGGGAGGGAGTGAGAGAGGGAGGGAAGGAAGGAAGGAGGGAGGGAACCACAAAGGGAGGAGGGGAGGGAGAGAAGGAGGGAGGGAGGGAGAGAGGGAGAGAGGGAGAGAGGGAGAGGGGGAACCAAGAGAGAGAGATAAAGAAATGTAGAGAGAGAGAGAGAGAGAAGGAAGAGTGAGAGTCGGGGAGAATAAAGAAAGAAAAAAGTGGGACAGAGAGAAATTTGCAGAGGAAATCGTGGTACAGAAAAAAAGTGTGAAAATAGAGAGACTATACAAGCACATTGTATAATATCAGGGTAAGTAGCAATCGGCCTTTCGAGAAGGTGAATATTTGGAAGGAATTATGGACAAGAGAATTAATCACTGTTGAAGACACGCATGGTAAACGCTTAATTTACAGGGAAGAACAACAACATGGGGTAAAAAGGGAAGACTTGACGTTTGTTTCATGTGCTCTGAGGTTGAATAACACGTTTTGAAAATTTTAAACATCGGTAATGATATTAAAGGAATAAACTAAACCGTATAGTACGGTAGAGTGGAAAAATGAGAAGCGAAATAGAGAGTCTGGAAACCAAAAACAGCAAACGAACGAACTAAACTGAATTTTGGGCGAGTCAGTGGTTATAGAAGAGACTTTGATAAAAAAAAAAACATGTATGGACAGCCATCACTGACATGGATCTTAAAAGCACCAAAAAAAAAAAAATGGACGCGAAATCCCGGATGAGGGACGAAAATAAAGCAAAATCATCTCAAAGATGAGAGAGAAAGAAGAGAGAATAGCGCCAGGGGAATTGAGAACATGAGTTTGAGGAGGGCAGGAAGATCGATTGTACTGAGGGAGCCATCCCAGTCTTCCAGTAATTGTTTGCGATACGTGTTTCCACAGTCCATACTATTGATTCTGATTGGCAGGTTGGTCCGGCGAAGATGCATCAGACGCACCCCAATCCCCAGATGGAAAGTCATTTTCCCTACTCCTTAAGAGTGCGTCCATATGGACTTTTTAAAAACCTTTGTTCGATCTGGATATTTCTGGAACCATTGCCTGTCCTTACTGACTGAATCATGCAAATATTTCAGTATGGACTGCAATGTCTCCCGAGAAGAAAGTTAATTTCTTCTACGAGCGAATAATATACGTCAGTCTTTAATAACAAACCGATTGAATCGGACAATTATTCTGGAAATGAAGTTTTCCCTCTCTTTAATTGAGAAGTGATCTGTATGGGCATCATTAAACGCCAAACCTAAACAATGAAGATATTTCTGTCCGTGTTTCATACACCACTTTTTTTTCGGCATTTTAAATCTAGTATTCCTTTTTAAGAGAAGAATTTCTTTGTATGTTTACCAGTATTGACGGTTCATAATCGAATCCATGTTACAGAACTGAAAACTAAACACCTCTGTGGAGACAAAAACAAACAAACAAACAAACAAAAACAACGAAAATGGCCATTTCAAGTCTGCGTTTTGAGCAAGGAGAACACAACATAGACCTATTTTGGAACATGACGGTCTAATTTATTTAAAATTCTCCGTAACGAAGTTTCGTTTTATTCAAAACAAATTCACAATATTCCCGATTCAGTCGCTAAAAATACATGCAATATTTATCGAAGCAGAAACAAAATTCCGCATGGACACACTCCCATTCTCCTCTCGGTTTACTCTGTCAACAAACGTCCTTTTCGTTTGTCCTTTCGATTCGTCCAGCAGACTTTATTCATTGAAAATGTCCTCTCCAATATCGCATTATCGTTCTCAGTTGCCTGTCATCATATTATGGCACTAATGTCCTCCCACCGGACGATTATTTGTTGCCCGTATCAAGAAACCTGTCAAATGAGAATTTTCGGATCAATCACACATTTTCATGAAAATCGTAATTTTATTACGTACGACATTACTTGCAATCACAAACACAACGTATGGAGAATAACTTAATTTTTAGTGTACGTATACAACTCCAAAATGAACAGGACATTTAGTTTAATTCGGATTTTTTTTCTTATCATAAAAAATGTAGACCTACTTTAACATAGGATGCAATTCTTACCAAAGTTTTAACTTTATAATAATGACCCACCGCATACTTAAAACATCTCTTCCACCTCCCTGCTCAGGCTTGATAATTGAATTAAAACAAAATACAACATTCTATTCTATTTTGTAACGGCTGTTTTCAAAGTTGTCGGTGAACATTGTGCGCAGCACAAATGATGTTATTTTATGACATCGGCGTTACAGAATCAACGTATTTTATTTGTAGGCCACCGAGTCTAAATCAAATGTAAATCAAAGCGGACAGTTGCCTCATTAAATAAACAACTGACCAAAACGATAAAAAGTACAATGACCTATAACATCAAGAAGAGAATGGGGACTGTACAAAAATTGATAAAAAATATATATTTACTCTCTTATTATTCATGCCAAATTACTGATTGCATGTATCTCCATTAATTGCTATAAATAGCACTCAAGCATGAATGTTCACGAAAATAATACTTTTCAAAAATTCAAAGCGTTGATGCAATTTGGTATACTGAAATTTTTTTTTTCTTCATAATTTCTAAGCGTGGAGGCAAATATGAAATAGAAAAGGAAAGAAATAAAGAAAGAAATCCTAGCAAAAAACAACAACAACTACCCCCCCCCCCGAAAAAAACAAACAAAACATGTAGTCCATGAAGGTCAAAGTCTACGACACTGAAACGATCACACGAAAACAACTGGCTTAAGGGAAACACTCCTTTGCCGACATGGATAAAATTAGCGGATATTGTTCTACTTTTATACACATAGTATTTACCTTCCTAGCTTCAGAACCGGGTGAGAAAACATCAGATAAAAGTTCAATTTTCACGCCCTTATACGTAATAAGACGATTTTTTTTCCAGGCGGATAAACAGATTGGAAACAATTCGAGCAGCCGCCTAAATTAGCCTCTTTAAACCCTTTTCAACTCGGAGAAGTGTAATTTCATGACACACTTCGATCATGAGCAGCCTTGCATATAAATGAACATTAATTTTTTTGGTAAAGCTGAATAATTCTTTATGCATGAAATTTATGACAAAGCTGTTGTCAACTCGCTTCAGCTGATATGATTTTCCTGCATTTGCCTTATCCATGTAATTCCAACTATTTTCTCCTGCTTTTCATCTTTCTTCCTAACCATCATTTTTCCCTTTTCCCAAATTATACCCCGCTTTGCTCGAGCAAGATATTACTCTACATTTCCGACACTCCACCTAAGTAAAGTAAATTCCTTCAAATGTTTGAGCGGCTAAAGCCGGGGTAATAATATGGTTGCAGGTAATACTGATGAGGCTACCCTGGGTAAACAAGACATACTATTATTATCATTATCTCATCTTAACGCATTTTCTCTTCATACCACCGTCAATTTATTGTATTCATTTAATTATTTGGATAATTTTTCGATTTTGATAGTGATACATTTCATTTTTAAGTAGATTCAAATAGTGTCGTATTTTTAAATTTGAAATCATTCTTTATCGAATAATCTTTTTTCTATGATTATAATTCGGGAATTGTAACTTTACTTTGCCTAACACTTTTCCACCCCGTTAATGATTTTATTTTAAATTATTTTAGACGATAGAATATTCTCCTTATTGTATCAATTTACGTTTTCCCATCATATTTCGATTTATTTCTGCATTTCATTTTGAAGTAGAGTTAAATTGTATAGCATTTTTACATTTGAAGACATTACTTAGAAGAATACATTTTTATCATTATATTCAGGAATTGAAGCTTTACTTTCTTAACACTTTCTCGACCGATTACTATTTTATTGTAGACTATTTCAAACGCTAGAATATTCTCATTATGGTATCATATTACAATTTAACGCTACAATTGATTCTGAAGAAAGTTTATTTTGTATTTTTTATTTCGAAATTTGTTAACATTATTTAAAAGAAAACCTTTCCATCATTAATATTCAGGAATTGCAGCTTTACTTTGCTTTGCACTTTTCTACCCGAGTATTTTAGATGATTTTCTACTCTGATTAGGTCTAGTGGATAAAGTCAATACACCATGGACCACATGGCAATTTTTTTATAAGGTTCGAATCCCTGGCAAAATTAATGCTCATTTGCGTCTCTCGACCCAGGTAAAGGAAATGAGAAGGTAGGAAGAAATTCTTTGGATGGATAAGCGCCATATTATTGAAGTTTTATATAGCTGAGGCAAGATAAGCGCAGTATTAAGTATATTTGGTCGTTCCGTTTATATTACGTGATTTTGGCTTTTTGTTTATTCTAACATTTTGTTCTGATAAAGAAAAGATCAAAAACTTCAACGTGTTTTTTTTAATTGTATTTTATTCACTTGATCAGTAATTGTGCTCAGTGAATTCATTGATCACTCCTATAAAATCAGTTCTTATACTCTCTGAAATTCAAAGAGTAAGAAAAGTTTCACTGTTCCCAGATATTAAGATCATAAAATGGAATGAAATCCTTTTTCATAATGTTCTAATTCGATTTTGCCTGTTGAACATCTATTTCACATCGTTCTGAACAATTTCTTTCTACCTCACTCCATTTCCATTACTAGATGAAAGATACCGGTATCATAAGAGTCATGTCATCCTGATAAATGAATCTTCCTCCAAATGGAGACATGATCACCAAAGTGAACCTACATCGACAGGAAGAGGCTTAAACTTGATCCACCGGTTACTGGAACTCCCGCCACGTAAACCAGAAATCTCCCATCTCATTGGTCGTTGTAATCTTAGATGAATGATATGATGCGTTTCCATGGTAACAACGTATTGAATCGAATCTACCTTTATCCAAAATGGAACGCAAAGAAGAAGACACAACGGGTTTTCGAAGTATAATGTCTTCTAAGGTATCAGTAAGATACATGGCATGATAAGAGGTGAGATTGAGCACCTAGTGTCTTCTTCGATGTAGTTTTTCAAGAAAAAAAAAAATATTTGGCCCCATTTGCAATGTTACATCAACTCCATAACTCTATATCCTCCTTCCATGCAGGAGCCGCGGGTTTCCTCGCTCTCAATCGTAATCATGGCAATGAATTGTAATGAATCTGAAGCAGGCAGATTAATCCATCACTATCTCCATTTCAAGGAAAGAGTTACTTCCTGAACACTCCTGATATATTTCATTTATACAGAATTAAAAAAAAAACAACATTACGCGCGTGAGACAAGCTATAACTTTAATCTCGTGAAATCTCGTATTTTAACTTTGCATCAATAATGAGCATTAGTTCCAACAATTCCACTTCATGCATACCGGACTGTTAGGTAGTATGGGAGCAAATCGCCGGATATGAGAGTAATTATGGGCGTTTGTTTGCTAACTCGGGTGAAATTGGCTAAATTTTTAGTAAAGGGTGATCTTGATTAGGCCAAATAGGCCAAATTGAGCTGCGCTTGAAAATGCCTAAAAGTTGGTTGGACGAATAAGTACTCCATGATGGGGAACTTTTCACCCAATATTTTTTGCAATGTAGGCATGAGTAAGATATTGAAATTAATATAATGAGTATACCAATGTTTGCCAGGGCGTGTACCATGAGGTTTAAAAGAGCAGGGGTGGGGGAGGCTTGGATACAATTTGAAGACATCAATGCTAAGACTTATGATGAGAGAGGAACGCAAAGAGAAAGAAAGAAATCTTTTCGATTAGAGGAAAAAAGATTTTTTACATTTTTAAACATTTTTAAACTGCCGACTAGGTTAACATCAAGAATATCAAGTACACATTTGCTGACGGAATTTTAGAGCGACGCCCGACATGCTTCCCTTCCAGATCCAGAATTTCCTCACGTCTTGTTGTAACGCATGATGTTTACAATGTATCAAATGCAATATTTAACAAAAAAGGAGTTTCATCATACGCCAGTGTGCAGTACATGTGCATGATGTATAATTAACGATATTCTAACTGGGTTATGGGTACTTCATGATTCATGTTTCAGTGCATTCCTAATGTTTACGACACTGAACAGAGAATTTACCACTACACGAACTTAACTTGTAAGTATTGTCATCCCTCAAGTCATACACAAAACTGTAATATCTTTGAGGATTTTGTTTGAAAAGAAATTCTAATTCGAAAATAGGCCATATATAACTTGCAGGCTTTCTGCAGACGCGGTGACGATTCTAAAAATAATTTGTTTATGACACAGTTTTGAGAGATTTGTATGATTACTATTTTAGTAACTTTGTCAGTATTTCACAATTCAGCATTTTTATCAAAACGAATGACTACAGAGAGAGAGAAAGAGCTCTTTATCGATACCAATTTAGATTATTTATTAAAAATAGTGTCATCACCACCATAATCATTCAGTGCCCTGAAAGAAGTTTTGGCATTTTTGATAAAAAAACTAGGGCAATCCTAAAGCATATCTCCCTGTTACCCAGCATGACGATAATTACTTAGCATTTAAAATTGTTTACAGAGATTTGGAACTACTTTATATTCATCTTGTTTTAGGCAACACATCACATTCCATTTGAAGGTTTCACGAATAATCGTGTCCCTATAGTGCACATAATATGCATTTCTATATGCACCATGTTCATGACCCACACTCTAGTGACTAGGACCTGGGGAGCGTTTCATCCAGCGTTTTTTCAGTGATTTTTAGTGACAAATTTGCTCTCAGCCAATCAGATGCAAGGATTTCAGGAGCTTATAACAGTTGTCGGTAAAAATCACTGACAAAACGCTTGATGAAACGCTCCCCTGGTCAAATTTGACAAGATCCCCTAATCATAGACTTCGAGGCCTTTCACACTCACTTCTGGACCGCTCCAAGTTAGAGCGCTCTAGAGGAACGGTTCTTGAAGAACGCTTTGCTTGCTTTCACACTCCGTGCATCTTTTATGTCTCAAATCGCTCAACGAGTCAAAGTGGTCTTGTTGCTATGGCAGCTCAGGTAAGCGGGTCAATTTTTTCGCTCGCAAATCAAACCGTAGACAGCCTGCCTGATGCATTTATCTCTATATCTTTCCAAGGCTTCTGTTTTTTTCTTTGTTTTCATCATCCTATCGTATTTTCTTTCATTAGATTTCTTATGTTTTTCTTTGTTTTTATCATTCTATCTTTCCTTGTTTTCTTTTGTTTTTCTTTGTTTTTCTCATTCTATTATTTATCTTTATCTTTCCTTGTTTTCTTTTGTTTTTCTTTGTTTTCATCATCCTATCGTCTTTTCTATCTTTAGATTTCTAATGTTTTTCTTTGTTTTTATTCATTCTATCATTTCCTCTTTCTATCTTTTTCTTATGTTTTCTTTCGATCGTCTCTTTGTTTTTATTCATTCTATCATTTTCCCTTTCTATCTTCTATCATTTCCTCTTCCATCTTTCCTTGTGTTTTCTTTCTATCGATGGCCTGCACTTATAGGACAATCAAGGAAAATCACATGAGATTTCCCGCGCAACACACACTCACTTCCGGTTGAAGTAGCTCTAGGATCGCTTTGCTTTCACACTGCCACGTTGGAGCGGTCTAACAAAGAACCGTTCCTCAAGACCACCTCGCGAGGTGGTCTTCTGGAGCGCTCCAGAAGAACGCTTCCTGGACCACTTGAGCATTCACACTCAACTGGGAACCGCTCCTGAGGAACCGTTTTTAGTTAGAGCTTTCTAACGAAGTGAGTGTGAAAGGGCTCTTTGACTATATTTCTAGTCAAAATGCTTGACTAGAGTTTTCAGATAATTTTGGACTAGAATAGTGCAGGCGCCCATGGGAACAGTTATTCTAGTCAAATTTGACTAAATTATAATCATATTTGATTATTGCCTTTAGAGTGTAAAAAGTATTACCCTTCTTTGTTTCTTATGAGTACCTGCCAAATATTAACGGTGCGAAAAAGTGTCATCATCATCACTAATTTAATACACACAAACTGTATTGCCCCCTGTGCAGAATTTCGGCGGGAAATTATGATTAGGAAATGGGGCACATCCAAACTACAGGTTTTTCGTGCGGGATGATCAGTCTGCCTCATGTGAACCTGTCACTTAGGCATGATGCCTATTTTCGATTGTGGAGACATTATTGATTGAAAATGCCGGGATTTCCTTTATAAAAAAAGTGCATGAGTTGGGTGTTCAAAGCGTTCCGGTGATATCTGCCCGTCGCCCGGGGGTTGTCTTTGCATGCGTAAATATTCATATTAGACGGGAATTAGGCGGCGAGTTGAGATTTGTATCTAGTTTCAGTTGCTATAAGTTTGTTGATTTCTTCGCAACATAGCAGACAAATGCGTCAGTTATTGAGCTGATATCGATTCGATAAAGCTATCGATCGCTCCTAATTTTGTAGCATTGACAATTTTAGCGAGGTAAAAATGAAACGAGAGTGATAGAGAGAGAAAATGAGTGCAGATACACACACATAAACACACAGACAAAGGGGATAGAGATGGATAAAAAAAGAGATAGCAAAAGAGAGGGAGAGTGAAAAAAAGAGAGAGAAATAGAGAGAGAGAGAGAGAGATGGAGCCTTTTCATCTTATACATAATGGGACGGGGGTGGGGGGGGGGGGGGGGGGTGGAGGAAAACTTATTTCATATCATGAAACGGGTCGAAATTATTGCTTGTCTACATTTTGCTTATTGCTCTATTGTAGGTGAAACAGCAAGGGATTTAAAACGGTTTATTGTCTTATAAAACGTAATAGTAAATGTTTTGAGAAATGTTTAACTTTAAACAAACGTTGAACCTGTTCATCACCCTGGGAATGACTCTGTGTTTCAATAATGAAGTTGACTTGATGTTTTTCTTCTCTCAGCTTAATGCCAGGGTTTATGCTTGACATGTCAACGTTTGCATTGAATCATGAGATGTATATCTTTCTGAGTTATTGCCTGAGGCAAATCTCAACGTGATTTGCACTTGATAGAGAAGTACATCATGGTGTCGTGAGCGCTGGTCCAGCTGCATGCTTAATTCACCGTTCGCATTTCGACTATATAAATGTAAAGCATCTATGTCTTTTGGGGAAAATTTTGTGTATGTTGTGGTATAACTATCGTGGTATAATAATGAAATCTCATTGCTTTCTGCAAAAGTTCGTTGTTTTGACAGTCATCACAACACTTGTATAACATGTATAAATAGACGCTATCAATGCATGTATTCAACAAGATCAATAGTAACTTGAAACGTCAGGAAGCTTTATGAGACTTAAGAAACAAATTTATCTACATAATTATGAAGAGTTTTCTTGCAAAAGGCCCTAAATCCACTTTACCTACTTCTTAGTAAATTGAGATTTTTTGTTTCACACAGTAACAATAATCACAATCACAATTAAAAAAATCCTGCGGCCGTCAAACATTTTATATGATTTTTTATATTTATTATTTTTTTGGATGTAGGGCCTTTTGCAAGAAAAGTCTTGAATGATAATAGTAATTTACACATTAAAAATCTTTCTAATGAACCCAAAATCCACCGCCCTAGTTCCCCTAACCTCTTGTGCTGCTCCATCTGCCTAAAGTGTTCAATGGGTTATGATAAACCTTGCCTGATATAGCAACATTATAAAATCAATCAAAATTTAAACTTCGAAAGATAATTGGGGTGACTCATCGAAAATCATCATCTGACCTTAAAACTAAAGCAGACTTGCTCTAGATAACTGCATAAAATATTTGCTTTGCTAGGATAAACCTTGCCTGATATAGCAACATTTTTAAGTCGATTACAAAGATAATTTGTATTGTTTAATGACATATATGATAAAAAATGGATTTAGGGCCTTTTTCAAGTAAGCTCTTCATATCTACTCCCAATGATAGAGATCGGCTGCCCGATCTGCATTAATTAAATGGAAACGGAAAAATAGAAAGGGAAAATGGAAAAATAGTATTTGATCGGGTAGCGAATCCCGTCATCTAGCAGCCATTCATGGTCCATGGCAGAATCACGATAAATAAGGAACTAAAATACCCAAGTCCTTTCAATGCTGACCCTTTGACATCCAATGTCTTCAGTAAAACAATAGTCTATGAAAGTACAGCAAAGTTTGTTGGTTGTTGTTGCTAAAAATGACTTCATATCTTAGGAAGATGTGAGTTCGTGTAGTGATCACCCATCTGGATATCCAATAAACACATTTCTGGTTCAAATCTGAGTCGCGTCTTTTCGGTGACGTCAGGGGTTTGTTGTGTAATCACACCATGATTGCAACCATGTAGGTATCACTAAAAGACAATAAACAATACAAATAATATTATAGTTTGGCCCCAGGTTTCAAGTCACTCCGGTGCTCATAAAGTTTTAGAAAAGTTATTTCCTCCCCTATGCCTTCGTATTTATACAGCTATAGGCCCGTATTCTGAACTCCGGTTTAACTTAAACCATGGTCTAAATGTTTGGTTTAACTATGGGTAGCCAAAAATGTCAAAAATTTGTTCCCACTGTATTTTCCTTCCGTTTACTGGATTCTGGTCTCATGCTTTAATGGTCAAGAAAACTATTCTACTATCATTCCCAGAAATTTGTTAAAAGTTTTGACTACCAAAATGCTGATAAATTGAATATCTACTGTTAGAGATTTGTGTCACATTTGGCTACCCATAGTTAAACCACACATTTAGACCATGGTTTAAGTTAAACCGGAGTTCAGAATACGGGCCATAGATTCTAAGTGTGCAAAAGGTATACATCACCTTTAAACATGTATGATTCTAGGCCAAGAAGAACAATGATGTCAGCCTATATACTCAAAAAGAACTCTCAGGAAAACATGTTTGTATGAACAGCCAACATACTAGGGCCTGCCAAGGATGATGTTATTTATCCAGTGTGCTGTATTTCAAGAAGCATCGCGAACAAGTGTAATAGTATACAAGTTCTACTCCGCAGGCGTATTATTTGGAATGGCTTCTGACTCTTTGTTCCATTTCATAAAGAGTGAGTTTACCGATAAACGTCTTTATTAAAAACTCTTCAAGATGATAACTGAAACTTCCCATCCCCTGAACATGCTGAACGAAACACGCTGAACAGTGATCACGCTTAAGCGTTCGATGGAAAACCACACATGTTCGCGTATAACACATAACCCTATTAAGAAATCCCATCTCCGTGTCAAAAAACCATCTGACCTCTGCATTCAGTGCCACTTGTGAAATATACATTTGGGTCGTGAAATCAGTAGATGCGATATATACAAAGTGTGATATATGCGTGGTCGTTGGCCGCACCTTTTTTTTCAATTTGTCATAAATTGGTATTATTTTAAATGCCATGTTTGAACACGGGGTATTTCTTAATAGGGTTATGTGTTTATACGCGACCGTGTGTATGTTTGCGGAATGACCTTCGGCGGTGAGGAGAGACTATGAAGCATGTTAAGTGTGATCACTGTTTCGCTCAAGCTGATAATGACACCTTGATATCTTTGCAAAGAACTGAGTAGTATCCTTTGATCTTGAAATTCAACCATGGTAACGGAGACATTGGGATCCTTTCAGCCAAACTTGTCCTCTTTCCAAACCAAATTCTTACAAAATACACCACTTTAAACACATGTGTACTATTGTTATCCAATTCATACTGAAAGGAAATACGTGTTGCTTTCTTTAAAATCAAGATTAAAAAATGATAAAAACAGGTTGTGTTTGTTCTTTTCGTATTGATAATTTGGAGAAAACAAATATTTGCTCAGTCGTTAAAAACAGGTATACATTTCTCACACTAAACAAGTATTTTGTACAAGAGTCCTTGGCCCGAGTTCACGAAGGAGGTTTAAACCACGAGTAAGGTTTAAACCTCCGTAAGCGTACTAAAATAAGCGTAATTAAGCGCACATTGCCCATGCGTGCGCTCAAAGAAAATATATGACCTTATCGGATTCCGTGCGCACGTACGCTTAAAAAACCCAGGAGGGGATTTAAACCATTGTTTACACCAAACCTCCTTTGTGAATTCGGGCCCTTGAGTCTCCTTTGAATTAAATTGATTCTACAATTGATTCTTGCTTGCCGTGTAGCATCATCCAATTTTCTCACTATTACAGTAACAAATGCGGGAGTAAAATAAAGTCAACAGTTGAGGCTCGCGTTATCTATAAGTCACGTGACGAGCGAGGTCAATGACCCCGGGCAATGTAATCATCGAAAAAGGCTGAGATAGATGAAAACAAAGATGGCAGTTATAATATACTTATCCTCACAAGTTAAACTATGAAGAACACATGGTATTTAGTTTCTGTCAGTTATTGATATATAATATGTCAGGTGCGTAATTGAGTGATATTGAAAAGGATATATTTTGACTTATCGCAGTCAATAAGAATCTTGTACATCAGGATCATTCCTTTCTCGATTATTTCTTCGAATAAAGCACGAGTTCGTTGAAACTATTGGAGATGTTTTTTGAAGTTCTATAGGTTTTCCCGGCCAATTTCGTATTGTTGTCAGTCCATTTGATAGAGCATTCATTCAATTTAGCCAAATTTAGCCAAGAGGACACGCTCGGTATTTTAATTTCATTATTTATTCTTTCAAATTAATTTTTGGAGCATTCAGATTACATTTAACCTAATTAATACTTTTTTCAACTGAAATTCATTAAACAAGCATGAATTCGCAAATCGTTCATTCAATTTAGAATTATGTAGTCACGTGATCACAAATATAGTGCGCTCGTTCATTCGAATTCATTTCTAGGCATCCAATTTAACACGTACTTAAGTCAATTTAGCAGACGTCTTTAAGCGTTTATTCTTCTACTTTTTTTAAATTCTTTCATCATTGTTTTGTATGAGCATCAGAATATTTCATATTTTCGGATTATTCTTTATTCCTGTATCATCTTGGCAACTTTTCTTTCAATGGTGTATTGTGTGTGGAGGTTTCAATTTACATCGTGATTATTTCTTTCATTATTTGCATTGGGTGGGTGTTACATTAATGCTAACCATCATTAGGAATAAAGAATACAGTTCTTAGATCAGTTCTAGCCATCAATTTGTTGGCGGGCCAGGCATCTTGGGAGGTATGTCTGGGTGTGGTTAAACCACCGGATGGCTTTCTCTTGCGTTATTGCGTCCGTATTTCGTCGAGCTGCCTGCTGAACAAGGTTGATTCTCCACTCCTGCATGTTGACCCCAGCTTCTTGTGCTGCTTCTCTGTCGCCTACCCTCTGCTGCAACTCCGGGCGGGCCAGATCTCGTTTGATGGCTGCCTTAAACGCAGAATGGGCCATCTCCACGCAGTTGAGAAATGGAGAATACGGAGGAAGAAACCTCAAATGAATCCTTGGGCTTGCATCGCCAGGTAGCTGAGCTCTTACATGAGGACGTGCGTTGTCTAAAATCAGGTACACGTCCTCATCAGGGGGGGGGGGGGGGGGGGGGGGGGGGAGACATTCTCGCATTCATGAGCGGTGGTAGCCAGGAAAGCCTCGAAAGTTTCCCTCGTCACCGTTTCCACTGCAATAGTGTGGTGGACGAGCCCAATCTCACTTGAAACTGCAAAAGTGACATTGCACTGCCGACCGCGTTGGCCATGTACGACCCGACGTGCAGGGATCCCGCGTGGGGCTCTTCCAAAAGAGCGTCTGGTTCAGAAGTTGTAGCCGGTCTCATCAATGTAGACACAGTGTGCAACGACACCCTCGGCCATAAACCACTGTGCGTACTCCATGCATGCCATGCGCGTGTCTAGGATTCTCGGTGAATTTCTAGCATCTGGGACATCCTCGACAAGTTTCGTCGCGATGAGCATTCCGTCAAGTGCTCTAGCAATAGTAAAAAGGATACCGGGGGCTTCTGCGGAAGAGCTGCCCGTAGATCTATCTTCAGTTGCTCAAGGGTGACTAAGGGGTTACTGCTTACAGTGGCTTGGAGACGAGCTCTCATTTCGTCATCCATCTTCACGTTTCGCTTGCCTCCCCTTGGCAGCTTGTTGCGTCTCCCGGTCCGGAGATATGTGGCCACAATTGATCTGGCCGTTGAGCGCTTTATTCCGAGCGTGTCGGCCAGTTCTAGGTAGTCAAGGTTATGTCCCTCAAATGCTTCTATAAGTCTTTCTCTATCTTGTTGAGATATGCGCCTGTATCTAACTTGTGCTGCCATGACTGTACCGAAGAAGATGAAGGGGCTCTGTCGTACTGGTATATATATGCCTTATGGCATGTATAAAAGAAGAGGGGCGTTACAGAACAACAAATTCGAGTTATTAGCTGCTTATCAGTGTGTGGCCGAAACAAAAATCACATTTAAATACATATGTTCTCACCTTTTAAAATTGAATTAAATCTATGAGGTAATTTGACTGAAAATGTTGGGAATTTGGATGCCCATCCACGAAACTGAATGACTGAAATAACCCCTTCGACCGGTGTTGGCGAATTTGACTGAATATAGAGCACGTGTCAATTTGAAGACCCCTTTTATGAATTCGAAAGGCACATGTGCAGATTTCATTGTTCGAAATGTTAAATTGAATGTACAAGTTGCAATTTCGAAAGACAGAATGCGCCGTAACGAGGATTTTTGCTAAATTGAATGAACTTTCTATCAAACACACTGACAAACGTGCGAAATCGGCCGGGAAAACCTATATTATAATCATGATGATTATGATTATGATTATGATCGTGATTATTATTATAAAACATTTTAAAAGTTATTATCATTATTATCATGATCAATTATATACTATTTATTTAGCACTTAAAATAGTTAACAAACAATATACAGTGAACTTATCATATTTACAGCGAACATTTTCTTCATGAAATCGTCCTTTACTCGCAGTACATCGAACAATGGTTTTTCATGATAACGACCAATAAAAGCTACTCATGTGCTATTCATAAACGTGAAAGCAAGAGATTGGTGTTACTCTCTAAAAAGACTATTTCCAAAACAAAAATGGAAACGGATTGGGCACTCCACTTAACCGTTAGAGGAGGGAAAACGTGTAAGGGGGGGGGGGGGGGGAGAACTTGGAGGTCAGGTGAGACAAATCTACCTGTCCCCTGGGAATGATAACCTCCAAAAATATTTGTTAAGAGTACTGACAAAGATGCATCGCACTGATCACAAGCTTCGAACAACTTTCCTGCTTTCTCCAGTATTATAACATATAGAAGGCCAGTCACATGTTACACAGGGACTGAGATTGAAGGATTAAGTGGAAATAGATGGATTATATCTTTCTTCTTTCGGAAAGCTCTAAAAGGTTGCAATGTCCGAAGCAGGAAGACGGAGGGGTCATCAGTGATCAGGATAGCAACTGCCCTTTTTCAAGGGAGGTTTACACTGAATGATGGTGTAAAAGTAAAATTGGTATGATAAGAAACCATTATCATCGATCAAAAGCCAGTTACCTGTTACATTATTAGTTGATAAGAAGAAAACATAAGTGGATCATAGCGATCTCCACTGAACATTCAAATCAATCATTAATATTTGTATGCCGGAATGCTTTTAGTATAAAGTAACATTTTTCTGAAAAAACGTGTGATAGGATCATACTACTTGAATCTACTTTGCATATATTTTTTTTCCTTCAAAATTCTATTTGAAACATGATCACGAAGACTTTTCGAGAAAACAACTCAAAGTGAATTTCAATACATCGCCTATAGAAATCATGGTCGGATAATAAATATGTCATTGCAATAGGTGACGCATTGGCATTGCCTTAACCCATAGACTACGGGAACCGGGTAGCTCCTTGATTAAGCCTATGATATTTAAAGAATTCAGTAGTCAACGGGTAAATAGCCTGATTTCTTGAAAGTCTTTGTGCTCGTGTTTTTCATTTCAATGCCAAGATTATATCTCAGATAGAGTGAATGTACCGGTTTATATATTTTCGCTTCAACTTGTTCAGGATTATTCAGTACATTGCGAAATTGTAATAATAACTGAGGCAAGCCAAAACGTATATCTTCATTTAACACGCCACTTCGATCCAGTTGAATTAACCTTATTTTTTTAATTTAAAAGCTATTTTAATAGCTTTTAAAGATTGACAGTACCTGTCGATTATCTGATAATTACCCCCTGGGTTACAATTAATGCAGTCAAGGTAAGCTGAGGCGTATCGAATGTAAATCGAACCGACGCACGCCCCCTTTAAATGGGCTAGAGAAACCAATAATATTTGCATAGAATTTTGGTAGAGGAGGTGTCCTTCTTCCTTCCTCTGGAGAAGAGTCCACCTCCTTGTTTATCATATTCGGGATGATTACGCCCTTGGTCTCGGCATACTAAATGGATCTCCACGTTGTGTATTAGTACAGATACGGAATGTTAAAAAGCACACATTTACAAGTCAAGAAGTGGGTATAATGGTAGAAAATAGTTATGTCCTTCCTTCCAATAAATTCAAGCTGGAAGTGTATTATTGAGTTAGGTAGAGTCACCAGTGCTGATATACTACAATAAGTTTTTTTCCGTCATGAAGAGAAACTTGCTCCCCCAAAAAACTGTTCTCGAGATCACTGACTCGATTTTTTTTTTAACCTCGTCCTGCCTTTTATTCTAATTCATATTTTCATCCATTTGTTTTTCTTTTCATTTCCCCCTTTTTATCGATCCCTAATTTACTGTGTTCATTTGTTTACATTTCGTAGAACGTTTAAGATTCTTTACCTCTCGTTTTCTTGTGTACAAATAAAATTAAAAATATAATAGAATGCATTAAAATCAGACTGAACCCATTGAAACTTAAATAATGATTAAAGTATCCGAACAAATAGAAGAAAACACAGGGAAGGAGGGGACTAAGATTAAAAATAAACAAAAAGTCATACTAAAATTTATTGATAGTTCAAGGACGGCTGGATATATCTTATCTCCTAATTCATTCCTCTTTCCTGAGAAAAAAAGATAATTATATAAATATTAGAGAGAGAGAGAGAGAGAGAGAGAGAGAGACAGAGATAGACAGAGAGGGAGGGAGGGAGAGATGGAGAGAGAGAGAGAGAGAGAGAGAGAGGGAGGGAGAAGCGAGAAACTGGCCTAAAAGACTTGTAAAGAAATACAAAGACAAAAACTTTCAAATGAGTTCTTTTGCTTGACCTCTATTGATTTTATATATATATATATATAACTCAGCAGGTTCGAGTGTCTGTTTTAAACGCTTTTAAAAGCTTTGGATGAATGCACACAGAGAATCATCCTAACAACAACAAGGTCAGAAAGTTTTATAGACTTTCAGTGAGAGGCAACGTGCAATTACAGGCATTAGAATGGCGCCCGGTTAATGTCATAAAGTATATAGGATGTACATTTACAAATAAGTAGAAAAGGTTGGTACTTTGCTCACGCGAAACAGAGCATTTGTACAATTTTTATATGTGCCAGGAATATTATATTCGTACTTTATGCAGCGTTCGGTGACCCGAGGTATCTCGATATTAAGCATTGCGTCAAATAAAGCTCCGTTAATATTTTGGGCATTTATTTGATTTGGGGAGCCCAGCGAAACACGACTCGATCAATTTATTAGCTTCAGTATTTCATGGAAGTATAGATTGCGCTTCACACAAACCCCGGGAGCATTTTTTGGTGCTTTTCTCTGGGTTAAACAAACACTCCACACGTCATTTCTGTCTACCAATTCAAATTCATTGAATTTAGTGAAACACTTACCTAAGACACCCACAATCTATACACGCACATCCAAGAAACACACCCTCACATACTCACTCCATACACATTATTTACATGTAGCTACATTGTTCCTGATATGGAGCAACATAAAGGCCTGAAATTTAGATATGTCTGATTGTGATTTCCTTACTTTCACCATCAATTTTAATGGATTTGCAAGATCAATTATTTATTTTAGATGATGTATCAAATCAAAATCAGTTTTAGAATTTTTCATATTAACAATGTTTTAAATTTGTTTTTTAAAATCCGTATTCATTTATTGCATCTTCAACATCTTTCTTTTTCTCCAATATAAACACTCGTCTTTAGGAAGAAGGTTATTTCCCCTTCCAGCTTATTATATTTCGTTGCCTTTCAAAACTTCCACGACAGCTTACCTAAAACAAAAGTAGAGAGCAATAATATTTACATTCATGCGAACGTGTCAACAAATTATCTTCATTTTTCGTGGAAAAAAAGAAGAAAAAAGATAGATAGGCAGAGAGAAATAGAGAGAGAGAGAGAGAAAGATACAGCTAAAAAGAAAGAGAGAAGGAGAAAGGGACAGAGAGGGGGGTGGGGGAGGGGGTAAAGAGACAGGAAAGTGAAGGAAGTAGGAGAAAGAGAAAAAGAGAAAGGGTTTATAAAAAAGGTTTTTAAAATCGCAATATCAATCAAATTTCCCCTACTGCTAAATTTAAAATCCATCTGGCGGATGTACTACACGATTCATAAACATAATGAGGAACATCCGGCAAATATAATCATACTTTCACTGTTTATTTAATTTCCCTCCCGACAAAAAAGAAACCAAACAAAATAATGGTAAAGACCTGACATGACGGTACATCAACCGAAAAATAAGCGGTATGAAAGAATGTGACATGAATTCAATTTACGAGAAAATGACCGTAAAGGATCGAACAGAGATATGACGTGTATGACTTGTGCACTCCCATCAAGCCAACATTATGACAGTCATACAGATAAACAGATAGACAGATCGCATAACGCCTGTCGTATTGTAAAGGTTTTATTTGGGCTAACGGGCACAGTTGCATGTTCTTCTTGTTATGTCGATGTTCACTTTGTTGGTATAATACACTCTGGAGCAAATGACGGGCTCCATGCAAGTAATTGAAATCTAATTGATGTAAGAGAGAGAGAGAGAGAGAGAGAAAGGAAGAGTGATGGAGAAGGGGGGGGGGGCAGATAAATAGGGAAATACAGAGAAAGAAAGACAGACAGACAGACATACATAAATACAGATAGAACATGTATTACGGATAGACAATGAGACGGAAAGGGTTGCGAAAACAGAGAGGAAGAGAACATTAAAGAAACACGAAGAGAGTGAAGGGGAGAGAAAAAAATATAAGATTGGGATTGACAGGGGGACTGTTCGAGCTGTTGAGAGGCATAGAGAGAAGGGATTGTGGAGGATGGAGGATGGAAAGATGGGAGAGAAAGAGAGAGAGAGAGAGAGGGATATATAGAGCATCAGAGAGGAAAAAGAAGAGGGGAGGAGAGAAAAAAATAGAGAGAGAGGAGGGGGTAAATTGTGTGAGGGTGTGTGTGTAGGTGTGCGGGCGTGTGTGTGAGAGAGAGAGAGAGAGGGGTAAAAACTAAAGAGTAGCGTCGAGAGGGAGATAAACCTGCATGCGCGCGGCAGCAGATGTATCTGCTACGTTATCAGTCTCGTGGGTTTTATCATTATTCTATCCCTCGCACCAGCTCCAGGAGTTAATAATCACTCTCGCTTCACCACCAAACAACCAACAACTCCAAACCCGCCCAGCTCTTCCTTCCTCGCTCTTCAGATGCAACCTGACAGTCGCTGTCATCACATCTCAATCGCATGCTCTCTCCCTCTCTCGGATTACTCTTTCAAGAAGTTTCTCCTTATCGTCACTTGCTATTCTCACCTATCCTATGCAGGTATTGATCTTCTACCCTCATAATAAACGAGACATTTCTGAACTTGTCCAGACTTTCTGTAACTTCATCGGTGTTGACACGTTTTGAGGATCAGATAATGCTAGAAGTATTGGTAAGTAGGTAATTACACAATTATATAGTGAGTTATTAAAGTAGATTTAACAGTTCACCTAGGCATGTTTTGGAGTATTTTCTTTACCCGACATATCTTATAGAGCTGTAATATTATATAGTATAATCCAGGTTTAGAAGCAGGGGAGTTTTGTTTTCAGGTTTGAACTCTGAAAGAGAAGCCTATATAAATATATATATATAATGTGAAACGAAATGAGAGAATAATGGTTGCGTAACTTAAATCAAAGTTCCCCAGAGCTGTCCTCCCTTTTTGAAATTTGTTGTAAAGGTTGGAAAAATGTCTCCGCCGGGAATCGAACCCGGGTCGTTGGTTTAGAACGCCAATGCCAATGCCACGGAGACGGGCCAGTGGTTTCGGCGATACCATATTCAATTGACCGACAGATTAACAAATCTTCAAACTTATTAAGCCAACGACCCGGGTTCGATTCCCGGCGGAGACATATTTTCAACCTTTACAAAAATTTCAAATAGGGAGGACAGCTCTGGGGAACTTTGATTTAAGTTACGCAACCATCATTCTCTCATTTCCTTTCACATTGTACTTATTTCCACGAGAGTTATCAAAGCTGTTGTATATGTTATTTTCCTTACAATTATATATATATATACACACATACATGGAGTTGTAGAAAATGTAAACACTTTTTGTACGATCAACAAAACTAGTTTAATAAAAGAGTGGGGAAGAAATGATGATTAGAGCAACACAGCAAGTAGAAAGTTTAATGCAATTAATTGCACGGAGGCACGTTTGCAAACAATTCGACGTTGTAATTTCAAGGTTAAAGGAAATGTAAAACGACGTGACGTAATTGAGCGCTATACAAGAAACCATCACCATCGTTATTATTTATTATTACTTGAAAGAGGTTATACAAAAGTCTGTCTTACCAAAGAACACACAACGAAGATCGTAGTCAACCTTTCTACAATAGAATGTCAATTCGAGGTACGATTAAACATAAACTTGAATACTAACATACGACTAGCAAAAATATAATGTTATTAATGAAATCCCTTTCTATATTAATACAATTTTGGTATAATAGTTGTCTGGCGATTTACGATTGTGATTGAGAGCGTGAGTCAATGTTTTGATCACTTTATGACAGAATGTTTATGAGACTGAGGAACACTGAACTGTCTGGAAAAGAGAATTATTTTGTTACCTCCAATATCATTAATATTTGTACAAAATGTTAAGATCAATTAGATTTCATTCAGTAGTGTACAATGGAATGTAAAATTTGTTGAATGAAAGGAATACAAATTTTTAGAAAAACAAACAAAATGAAAATAATCTAAAATAAATAAATCTAAAAGAAATCTTGATCGATATATCTTTCTGGTGAGTACTCATTAAGACGCGCCGGTATATAAACTTGATTACTCCTATTTTGGTCTGTCATAAGAAGTTTATAGTTTTTAATGGACTCGAAGCATTACCAGCTAATAACTCATCTTCCTTTGAACCTTCAAAACCGGGTTAAATTCAGTTACTGCCCCTATTACATGTATTATCAAAAGGTGAAATACCTCATTATTACAGTTTGTTGACATGCCTGCAAGCCAGACAAGTCCAATTTCATAGGCTGCGACGCCAGTGATCATTTCAGCGCTCTTAAAGGCTCCTGTGCTCTAGATATATTCAACAAGGCATGTCCTGAATCATATTCAATGACCCTTTTATTGCAAGATATTTGTCTTATATGATAAGATATATGTCTCATATGATGCGTAAACAGAAAAGTCCTTTTAACCTTTCGGAATATTATATGGTGCATTGTCATGAATGTGAGATATACTGAGAAACCTCCATATCAGCATGATAAATATAAAACTTGGGAACCGATACATTTTAGAATTCCTTTGAAATGCTGCGAATAATTAGAACCGACTCTTAATAATTATTTGATGTTTATTTAAATTTTACATATGTATACTTGTACAAATACAATGGGTACAGAATGCCCGAATCCAAGGATCTTGTCTTTTTTTTTTCTTTATTATTATTATTATTATTATTATTATTTATTGATTTTGAACAGTCAGGTGGGAGTCTACCTCTTTGATACAAAAGAAGTGGTGACGTATTGCTTATTTGGTTATACAAAAGCAAAATTTTGGTTTGCTCCAAAGAATTATACAAATTTTATCCAGTATTTACACTAGTGTAGATTTTAAAATATCGTGGAAACCCTCAGAGTATTAAAAAAAAATGAGACAACAAATACATATACACACACAAACACACCCACACCCATTTCTACACACATTGATTTGTGGGGAACTTTATTGTTTTCTCCTATTGTATTTTGTACCCCGCAAGCACTTCTCCTATTGTATTTTGTACCCCACAAGCATGACGGAATAAAGGCCATCATTGTGCTCTATTGTTCTCTGTACCCCACAAATGAATATGTAAACCGACACACACGCACCTACACAATCTATTCTAATGTATACATGTATTCAAAGCATTCGCTTGGATCCAGCTGAGGCACTAGCGGCTTGTCTTGTTCAAAAACCCATCTGCCCCCGACAAGGGGAATTAATTAATAAGGTTGAGGATTTGTCAATCTGTCGGTCAATTGAATCTGGTGTCGCCGAAACCACTAACCCGTCTCCGTGGTCTAGTGGTTAAGGCATTGGTGTTCTAAGCCAACGACCCCGGTTCGATTCCCGGCGGAGACATTTTTTCAGCCTTTGCAAAAAATTCAAAAAGGGAGGACAGCTCTGGGGAACTTTGATTGAGCTACGCAACGTTTTCCCCGCATTACTTTCACATTATATATATATATTATATATTATATATTATATTATTGTTTGTTGTGTATATAATATGCGTTCAAATATCTTAGTTATTCTTTTTGCCGTTTCTGTCGTACTCATGTAGATCTGAAGAAGGGCTAATTGCCCGAAAGCTAATTAAAAGCGTGGTACCAACAGCTACGTCTGCAGATGTACTCATTTTGTTGCCTCTCTCTCTCTCTCTCTCTCTCTCTCTATATATATATATTGGTTTTGATTTTCGAAAATACGACAAATTATACAATATTTAAGCTAGTACATTTAGTTCACTATAATCTATAGATCGTGGTTCGTATCTTAACTCATGAAGACGAGTGTACTTTTTTTTTTAAATAATAAAATATATACGGCTGGGGTAAAAAGAGAAATATGAAAAAAGCACCATCACCATCATCAACAACAACTAACCAACTAAGTCCTCTTTATTTACAAGTAGAGCGATATCAAATATGACATCATGGTAACATTCTAAATCATTAAGAAATAAACAGTATACAAAATAAATATTTCTAGTATAATTCCCATACAAATCAAAATTGGACGTAGACAATAGAGAACTAGAGCGACTTGAATAATAGAGAGCACGCATGGTCTCTTAATTAGGTGACGATAAAGGTACACAAAAGACTTTTGTTGGCCTCTCCACATGGTGACATGGGGCAAATACAGAAATCATGCACCTCTCTTTTGTTACAGTTCTAGATTACAAAATATCGTATATATTAAAGAAAATAAAAGAAAACCCTCCAAAACATGATAATGGTAGAAAATGTATCCTTACAAAAAATAATTTGACAAGGAACACTGAATCTAATATGTTCATAGAAAATTAAGATAGATATTATGACATATATTATAAATGAATAGATAGAAGGATAGATCATAGACCATCATATTATTCCCTTTTATTTTGCCAGTGCATGCTTTCCGACTCTTAATGAAAATAGATTTTGACATGAAATGACGTGCATCTTATCGTATACTCATGGCCAACTCTTAATACTCGCAATTCCAGATATATCATATTTTGTCTCTAAATATCTGTTATTTATATTTTTCCTACGTTGCTCTGACATATCCCATGTTTAGTGAAAAAAAAAATCTGTGAAAGACTTTTAAATGACCCGTCCTTTATTTTCGCACAACTGAATCGGATCTCGAATGTTTACGGACATTTTACCCGGGTTTTAGGACTGCCTGTACCTAATTCGCAGCAAATGCTTCTTGCTTTAAATGTATTATTCAACATTTTCAAGTAAAAATTATTTTGTTTTCAGTTGACTTCATCTTAGATTTCATGACCATTAAGTGTTTTGAGGCAAAATGATTCCTCGTTTTGAGTATATCAAACAAAATATGTTTATTAAAATATATATACATATTACCCCAGTGACTACTACATTCTCTCAGCCCCATAGCCTTAATACAGAAACCACCCTGTTATCACCGGCAGTGGGTTAATATACGAATCGGAAGATGACAAACATTGCCATTTTTTCTGACAAACATTTCTCTAGGTATTAGGTTTTCTTTCTAATTTGCGATCTCCATTTTAATTGATACGGCGCCATCGCGCAGTATTTGTTAATGTTCTCTTACCTTGATTGCGTTCAGATAATGTAATTATACATTTAATGAAATGTAATTTTACCTTTATTTCAATGTATTTACTTTCATGTAATGTAATGTTGCCTTTAATGTAAAACTAAAAATAGAAAGCACTTTGCAAACAAATCTTAACCATTTCATTTTGTTGGTTGGCATATGAAGGAGTGAGGGTATTGCCAGCCTTTTGCCTTAGGACATCAATAATTATTGTGAAATAATTCATCTAAATGGTACAGCTTTATCCAAGAAATGACATAATTTTTTTTTCGAAGAAGGAAATTTATCTGAATAGTGAAAGAAAAAAAAAAACAGCTGTAAAAGATTGATGGCTAGCATATCTATTTTTGAAAGCCGGATGTATAGCTGGAGGGCCACTCTTGTTTCGAATTTCTCCGATGTACTTTCCAAACGATAACACATGTAGAGGGGCTTAATATACAAAGAGTGTTGACTCAGAGACACATTACATATTTTCCTTCAAATTGCAAGCTAGAAAATTCCATTTATTTAATGAACTACTTGGAAAGAGCTCTTCCATTTTGGATGCTACATGACAATGAGAAGGTTTGAACATGTTTAAGAAAGAAAAGAAAAAAATCCATGGGCCTCCAAAATACCCAATACCCTTGTATATCGTCTGGAGTCAAAAGGGCGTTAACTCATATTTCAAGACAGAGTTAAAGCCCTTCTGGCCCCAAAAAGACGATATAATGTTACTTCTGGTCATGCAATCTAATTCTGAAAGTGACGGACGTTAATCTCAATAGTTGCTCATGTATTATAGGATCAATAGCGTGGTATAAAGTTTTTGAATCATAGCATCATAAAAAAATTGACTAAATCTGCTGAAAATCACTATTGATAAAAAGCACAGAACAATAAGAAGCATAAAACATCACAATATAGGTCTTAGACTTCACGGGCAATCCCTTTTTATGTAATATGTCTACTATCATCTTTATCCACATAAGCATGTAAACAGACAATGAGAAAACCAACAAACTAGTTTTGTCCTTTCCAGAACTCAATATTCTCTTTAAAAGATCCAAATTTATGTCACTAATAGGAACACTTCGGTGTCGTCAACAAGGTCCGTTTTATCTTCCTTGTCTCCGTTTTCCCACAAGTACATTCGTCTCCTCCTACCTTCTCTTATTACCTAAACCCCATCTGTATAAACATACATATAGTTTTCCTCCTGCTTTTTTTTCTCGGTTCACCACTGCACTTCAAATAAGATGATCGTAACCCATTGCGTTCCAATAATTTTACAACTATAGTATAGTTCATTCAACTGTTTTGTTTTCATTGGCGTTATTCCACAGCTGAAGTATAAGGTTAAGATTTTACCTCCGCAATGTCGAAAAAATGAAAAGGGCCATTCATTTGTTTAGTTTTTCTTGGCGTTATTCCAAGCTGAAGGATTACGTTTTTGTTTAAGGAAACACAGTAATGCTTGCTCAATTTGGAAAAATCTGTAAAATAGTCAGCGGCGAGTCACCATCTCAAATCCACTTCAAAGCTTGTCTGTTAAGCATCCGGATGAGGGTTCAATGGAATTTTGAAATAATTAATGATTTCCGGACTGTAATATTGTTAGTTTATGGGGATTATCTGTCAGATTGAGGATTTCAATGAATTTCAATGGATCGTAGGCAGAGTATATGGCAATAGATTGATAATACTGATTAGACTGCTTGACATCAATAACGTCAATAAGTCCATTACTACAAAACTACGCGCCACGTGCGTACACCAGGCGTTTTTCCTAATGTTCGTTTTTGTTCGTAACTCCGAAAAGGAAAAAGGATTTTATTAATTTTATTATTAAACGAACCTAATGAATTATGAACCCTATTTCACTTTTATAATTACGGGATTATAAACCTTTAATAATAAAGCTTAGGATCAAAAATCGGGAAAACGAAATGTATTGATATATGCAGTGTCTGTTTTCACAATTTTCTTATAAATTGAATATCTGGAATCAATATTATTTTGATGAAGAGGGTGAAACTTTACAACAGATAATTTCATTCACTGTAATAATGTTTTTAATACATCATTTTGTCAATGGAAACCGTTTGTGAGGCGTTTAGGAAGAATGAAAGGAAATTATTAGAAATAGGATAAAAAAACCCTAACAGAAATGTTGACGATGAAACAAATTAAATTGATCCCGACACAAATGAAAATTGATTTTCTCTTTTCGGTGATTATACACACAAGAAAAGATAAAATACTATGAAGAAAATGAAAGAAAGGAGTGATCGAGGTTGGAAAACTTGTTAACAACTCAGAAAGTATATCTTTAAATAATACTCACCAGCAGTTCTTGGATAGAGTTTTGGACTATCGTATTCTTTAAATAAAGGGATATATTTGTGCTGTAATAGTCGTTAGGAAAATGAATTCACATTTACTCGAAAATGTTGGTCAAATTGCCTAGGGAGGCAGTCACGGAATAACGGAAGAGTTGTCGCCAGTTGTGAAATAACTTTGACTTAAGTCCTAATTTGTTGTTTTCGTTTCTTTGAAGACCACCTCGTGTTTATAGACACAATTTCGGGAAAATGAAAAATAGAATCAGCCCATGATTTCACAAGAGACTACAGGAGTATAGTGTTTGTGTTAAATATGCAAATTATTCTTCATGTAAATATATTTTGACGAACAGTAGGCAATTCTTAAACAGACCATGAATAAAGAAAGAATGGGTGGTGAAGTCATAGTATAGAAGCTGACACAAATTAGTTTTTGTAACATGAGCACATATAACATTATTTGCGTAGCGTTACAAATACAGCGTTATTGTGTAAAAAAGTTCGTAACAAAAATAGGCTAAAATAATAGTACATAATCTAGTTTGCGAAACTAAGTGCTTGGGTGGCTATAGCATGATTTAGCAAGAAGAGTGGCATATGCTTCTGCGGCACCGTATTCACTCGAGCGTCCCGGTTTTAGCAATGAAATGAAAGTGCGCATGCGTGATGAAATGGTCTCTTTCCAACCGAAATATGAGGGCGGGTGTAGAATACATATATGTCTCCACAGACGTGTCCCTTGTAATACGAGTACATGGATAATACGAGTACGTAACGATAAAAAGAAGAGAAGGTGAACTGTTAAAAAAAAAATGGTGAGCTTTCTCATGCTTTTAATCCAAAGTGGAAAGATATTAATGCAGAAACGTCACATGTAAAGGATTGCTCTTAACTGAACAGCTCTCATATTTCAGATATGGCTTGAAATAATTTCTAGCCTTGGACAAAACTTTCAAGCCACATGTTTGTGGTGTCCCATATAGTATGTTCATGACCAGCGCTTTTCGTTGTTCGTGATTTTAAAGAAGATTGAGTCATTGAAATAAAATTATGATTTCAAAGACTCATAATGAAAAGTTCCAAAATAACATCGAGAGCTTCTATCACGGCTTTGTATCCTGAATTAGCAAAAAAAAAAAAAAATAGATTAAATTATCTAGGAAACAGGGATTATTTAGTGTCTTAAAAGTTTTCCTATCAACAAATTTGTATTCTTTTTCGAAAATATTCAATCCTTAAAAAAAGGAAAACAAGATGTGAATGAGTTTTGAGTTTAATTTTACTGTATTTATTCTGTACTCTTTTTAAAAACTTAAAACCTTTTATGAACTTCAATTGAGCTGGAAATAGAATGAAATGATTTTAACATTTTCTTGTTCTTATCTGTCACTACGATCTTTTTCCAAGGAAAAAGGAATATAGATTTCATTTGCGTTTTTATAGCGTCAGAAAAAATGCGTTTATTTTACGCAAATTCGGGGTTACTTAAAAAAAAAAGCACGGATATTCAGTTTGAGGTGGTGGTTCTGATGGTTTTTTTATACTAGCGTAATTGCTTTGGGTTTCTAATACCCCTTTCACATCAAGCTTTGGTCCGGACCTGGTCCGGACCAAATCTTGATGTGAAAGCATTTGGTCCGGACCAAAAAGTTAGTGCGGACCAAAATTTGGTCCGGACCAAGAGGTGTTTCAGGTCCGGACCAGGTCCGGACCAAATTTGGTGTGAAAAGCACAAAGAATTTGGTCCGGACCAAATGCATGACCTGCGCGAAGCTAGCTAGCTAGCCAGTTCCAAATGTCGCGAGCTTCATGAGGGGGGTAAGTGGTTTCCGTGGCAACTGCGACGGATATGTTTGGTCCGGCCCAGGTCTGGCCTAAATCTTCACGGCGGTGTGAAAGCACTTGCGACGGACATAATTTGGTCCGGACCCGGTGCGGACCAAATTTGGACGGCAGTGGGAAAGGGGTATAAGATTGATAGTAATATTGAACCAACTCCCACTTGCTTTATTCACGTTATCGAGCTTAGTGCTGACCGAAGGACATTCTCAGTAACACCACAAGCAGAAAATCAATATATATATAAGGATTCCACTGTGACTAAAATAAACTTATGCTAAATAGTGATCAATATCTTTCGTTGGAGAGGTAACCGAATGCCGTATTGGAAAGAAGGCACACATAACGTAACCACACAATAAATTATTTTCAACACCTTTAACCCGTTTAGAACAATTGCCCATATTTTGGTGTTTGCCTGAATAATTTTTATTCAGAGCCATCCATCAGATGCAAAAGCCTAAAGAGAAAAGGGTTACGCTCAAATTTTGCCTTTTTTTTCATCGAGTTGTACGGCATGGCATTTACACCTGGCATGTTTAATCTTAAAATATGCATTAAAATCTTTAAACTGGTGGGAAGTTGAAAAGTTCAAAATCGCTTCTTTACCGTACCAAATTGATTTATTGCATCCACTGCTATTATTTTTAAATTTCATGCTATATATGAAGAGCTCAGTTGCAAAAGGAACTAAATCCAGCTTTGACCCAAAATGATGTTTATAGCTAAATATGCATATCTGAGACATGGGATGTCCTATGTTGGATCATTTTTGTTTTAAGTTTCGCTCAACATTTATATTTCATTCCAAAAGGAATTAAATCCTAATTTGTTTCAATTCCAATGGGACTAAATCCACGATGGTGATTACGAATTCGTTCATTAATACCGTGTTCCCTTAAACAATGTATCAATATGTTTGCATATGTGGTGCTGCTACCCACTAGGACCATCAGTGGAAAATGTGATATTTTTTTAAAAACAGATTTTAATAGTTTTCATGAATGTTTTTGGATTTAATTTCTCTAAGAATGACCCCCCTAAAAAACAAACAAACTTGAAAACAAACGTTTCAAAAATGTGAAAACAATTTTGTTTTGTATTCAGAAAAAAACATTTTAAAAGATAGAATTTTCTCTCTTTTGGCAATATTAATGTGTTTCGTAGTGAATTTAACATGATAAAGTTATTTATCATTTCAATTTTGGTGCGTTTAGTTGAAACTGTAGTCAATCGTCTTTTGGGGGTGTCTTAAAGATCACATTACAAGAAAATTCCATCAAAGTAAATATTGGCTTAATACTTTTTATTGCATATATGGCATAAATTAAACAAGGTTATCCAAATTCAACGCTTGGAAACATTTGAAGTAATGATTATTATCAATTATAAAACGGTAAAATACAGCCCCCGATATAGCAGCTGAAGAGCTCCTCGAACGCTGCTGAGATGTGTGACGACACACCAGGGGCCAGTCCTGTCTAAGCAGACGATGTCCCATAACATCTTACACATTTTTCAGTGCCTGATTTGCCATCTCCTCTTCACTTATTTCTCTTACTTGACTAGCGTCAGTCTTAATGTTAGTCTGTTGCCTCACTCTTAACTTCGTGTATGGTATTATTTTGATGAAAAATGCAGCGTTAAAAAAATAAAGGAATCAGTCACTTGTAAACAAAATAAGACGCCATTGTATTTTCAGCTGCTTGCACCGGGGCATGTTCGGCGTTTCAAGAGGGAACAAATACCATCCATGCTATTATTCGGAGGGCTTTTCAATTTGAAAATGGGGTTTATTTCATTGATCATTGACCCTGTGTATTTACAATCAAACGGTTTTAGTTATCAGAATCAGTTTCACTTTCCCTTTTAGAATGGTGTGAAATAAGGTCATGTTAAATATACCAAACTCTTTATAATTTGATAAATAATTGCATTGCAATTACGTTCATTCATTATAGGACGTCGTCTGCTTAAGCAGGATCGATCCCTTGTGTGACGACATCAAAACAACGCTATATTTCTGGCGAATCCTCGGATATTCCAGATGCTTAGAAGAGCTTTTATTTATTTTGTTTATATAATCATCAGATACGCAGTTGACATAAAACTTATACGATTGCCATCTGTAAGCTTCCCAGTTTCTAGTGATACATTAATTGCCATATTTGTGATTTTCTTGCAATGTGATCTTTAAACAACTTTATCATGTTAAATTCACTACGAAACACATTAATATTGCCAACAGAGAGAAAAGACATCCCAAAAGACGATTAACTACAGTTCCAACTAAACGCACCAAAAGTGAAATGATAAATATTACTAACAAATGGAAATATAAATAGATAAATAAATATAATTTTTTTTTTCATTATCAAAATGGTCTAAGGCAATACTCTTAATACATATACCCAAATGTAGTACTAGTGAATAAGGAAAAGTGGAAAATAAAAACAAAAATGATTCGAAAAAGGCAAAATTGAATTAAAACTCCTCATATCTATAAAAACCAAGGAGGTACTAGGCATACTTTTTTTAGAGCCTCCTTGACCGGACTAGTAAAGGCCTAGTAAACTCTAAGTAAAATATATATTATATATATACAATGCGAAAGGAAATGAGAGAATAATGGTTGCGTAACTTAAATCAAAGATTTGATTTGATTTGATTTAAGTTACGCAACCATTATTCTCTCATTTCCTTTCGCATTGTATATATATTTCCACGAGAGTTGCCAAAGCTGTTGTATATGTTATTTCCTCACTATATATATATATATATATATATATGTGAAAGAAATTGCGAGAATAACGTTGCGTAGCTCAATCAAAGTTCCCCAGAGCTGTCCTTCCTTTTTGAAATTTTTGCAAAGGCTGAAAAAATGTCTCCGCCGGGAATCGAACCCGGGTCGTTGGCTTAGAACGCCAATGCCTTAACCACTAGACCACGGAGACGGGTTAGTGGTTTCGGCGACACCAGATTCAATTGACCGACAGATTGACAAATCCTCAACCTTATTAATTAATTCCTTTGTCGGGGGCAGGTGAGTTTTGAACAAAGACAAGCCGCGTGCCTCAGCTGGATCCAAGCGAATGCTTTGAATACATGTATACATTAGAATAATTATTAACAAGTGTAAGGAAATAACATATATAACAGCTTTGGCAAATCTCGTGGAAATAAATACAAATGTGAAAGAAATTGCGAGAATAACGTTGCGTAGCTCAATCAAAGTTCCCCAGAGCTGTCCTCCCTTTTTGAAATTTTTGCAAAGGCTGAAAAAATGTCTCCGCCGGGAATCGAACCCGGGTCGTTGGCTTAGAACGCCAATGCCTTAACCTAATGTATACATGTATTCAAAGCATTCGCTTGGATCCAGCTGAGGCACGCGGCTTGTCTTTGTTCAAAACTCACCTGCCCCCGACAAAGGAATTAATTAATAAGGTTGAGGATTTGTCAATCTGTCGGTCAATTGAATCTGGTGTCGCCGAAACCACTAACCCGTCTCCGTGGTCTAGTGGTTAAGGCATTGGCGTTCTAAGCCAACGACCCGGGTTCGATTCCCGGCGGAGACATTTTTTCAGCCTTTGCAAAAATTTCAAAAAGGAAGGACAGCTCTGGGGAACTTTGATTGAGCTACGCAACGTTATTCTCGCAATTTCTTTCACATTTGTATTTATTTCCACGAGATTTGCCAAAGCTGTTGTATATGTTATTTCCTTACACTTTATATATATATATATATATATATATATATATATATATATAAATATATATTTATATATTATACAAATAATGAATGTTTAAGAGTGCAATGGACAGAATATTTCATTCGGTGAAAGATGAAAATGATCCATTCAACTCGGCTCCGCCTCGTTGAATGGATCATTTTCCGCCTCGTTGAATGGATCATTTTCATCTTTCACCGAATGAAATATTCTGTCCATTGCACGAATGAAAAAACATTCATTATTTGTTTTATATGACTCCTAAAAATAGCTATACTTCTTTTGACATTTTATGAATCAAGAAACAAGATCAAGAGTGAAGGGACTTACATTTTGTTGCTGATCTGAGCGCGCGGCCGCGGCGGTCCGTCAATGTACTTGATAGTCGCATGCGCGCTGCAAAGGCAAGTCGTTTTTGCGTATGTAGACGCGCGCGTTGGTGGTCGCGAGTGCAATGGACAATTTCGTATGGATCCCAAATTGCACGGTGAATGGATCAAATTTGCACGATTGATGACGTAATTGTTAAATGGGACAAATGACCAACATCAAACAACCAATCAAATGGCAAGGATCTAATTAGGTGTCATATGGGTATTTCAATAAGAAGCAATCCATTTATAAACGGTGTTCAAATTGGGGAAGTTGAACATAAAGTTAGTATGTATGCTGGTGATACAACTTGCTTTTTAAATAGAGATGTGGAGTCTATTAATAATTTATTTGATACTTTGGAGAAAGTTGTGGCCTTCTCTGGCTGTAAGGTTAATATATTGAAAAGTGCAGGGATTTGGTTGGGATCTCCAAAAAAAATCCCGAGAAAAACCTTTTAGTGAAAGGGACTGGTTTGGAACGATCCAACTTTTTTTCTTGTTTGGGGATAAAATTTTCTTTGGACTTAAATTTGCCTTTTGAACTGAATGATAATCAGAGATTGGGAAATATCGAACAGACCTTGAACTGCTGGCATTCAAGATCATTATCCCTTATAGGGAAAATAACTATTGTGAAAACTCTTGTATTGCCCAAACCGTTCTTCTTATTTACTACTCTGTGTATTCATATTCCTGAACAAGTTTTTTTTTTAAAGCTTGAGTATTCTTTTTTGAAATTCATTTGGTCTGGCGGCAATGATAGGATAAAACAAAAATTGTTGTACAATGAATATGATCAAAGTGGCTTGAAAATGGTAGATATCAGATCATTTGCCTTTGCCTTGGCTCAAAATTTTGTTTGGTCAAGACACATGGTGAATGAAGATTTTAAAATGATCGGAAACAAATTGAGATGAAAAGTCTCACTGAATTCCATACAGACCCTTTCATTTTATTTAGAGCAAGTGCTTCTGATAATCTTTTAAAGAATGTAAATTTCCAACATGGTGAAACCATTAAGGTCTGGTATGTGCTTATAAGTAGATTGTTGGCCGACATTAAATTAAAGAGAGATGCACAAAATGGACGTGTTGTGGTTTAATAAGAATATTTGTTTGAAAACAAAGAAATATATTTACTATTGGAGTGGTATGACAAAGGTATGATATCAGTAAAGGATTTGATGTTTGAGGGTAATCGCTTTAAGGAGTTTTTTGAATTGGTATTGGAATTTAATATTTCAATTCGTGATAGAAAGAAGTAGCCTATTCTTTCCTCACTAAGGCTATTCCTTCATTTGGAACATGGTCCAGTCACTCAAGGGACCAAAATGATTTAGTGGTTAGTAAGTTATTCACTTGTAATAGTCTCTCTAAATTTTCTTATTCAATTTTTAAGGACCAACTATTACCCAAGGATAAGAAGCAGAAAGTGGAATTACAGTTTTGGTATAGATTCAAATGATGAAGAATGGACGTTGGTCAACAGGAATAATCCTAAGTGCACAATTGTAACCCAATTAAGGACTTTTTATATAAAAACTTTCTATAAGGCTATAGCCACTAATGATTTTTTGCATGAAATTAAGAGATCGGACACTAAATTATGCAGTCTTTGTAATCAATTAAATGACTCTATTCAGCATTTATGGTTGAATGTGCAGACGTAAATCATCTTTGGAAATGTTTGGAAAAAATTTTGAGATTCAAAATTAGGGACACGGGTACAACTCCAATCCTTTCAAAGACTTTTCGGTTGTAACAAAGACCAATAAAAATTATTTATGTATAAACTTCTTTCCTTTGTGCACACGTTTTTATATTTATCGCTATAAATTTAGAAAGGAAAAACCTAACTTTCAATCTGCTTTGTCATAGTGTCGTAGTCGAGTGGTTCAATCACTTGACTGGGAATGCAAAGGTCGTGGGTTCGAACCCCGGCACGGCACTTATGCCCTTGATCAAGGTATTTTATCTACATTGCTCCACTCCACCCAGGTGTTAAATGGGTACCCGGGAGGATTCGAACGTCATTGTGGTTGGATGAGCAGGCGACTGGCTGGAATGCTCCCCAGAGGAGTGGAGAATGTGCACTGTAATGTGCAGAATAGCAACTGGATCCAGTGACCAGGGTAATAATGCTGTAAGCGCTTTGGTCGGTTACATTGTAACGGGTAAGGCGCTATAAAAGAAACAGCTATTATTATTATTATTTTAAGATTAAATATAAATCAGAATACCTGATAGCTCCCAAAAATAATAAGATGAGACAAAATGTTCAAAAGTTTGTATTTCATATTGAGGCTAGAATCTGTATTTTTCCTTAAAGCCATGACCTGATCACTCATTTTATAATCCTATCTGTATACCAAGTATACAACAAAAGCATTTTCATGCTACATGCACTTAACATACACTCTTGCAAACTGGCCTGCGGGTGATTCCTGCGGGTCAGGATATAGTTCTGTGATATAGGACCTACATGAACTTTGTTTCAGTGACTTTACCTTTTTTTGGGGGTTCCTTTTTTCCCCTTTTATTATGCTCATATTTATTTTTTGTACATTTATGTTATCTATAGTTTCAATAAAAACAAAAATGCCACAACCCCCCCCCCTCCCACTCTCCCTGGTCACTTTCCAAAGTGGCGGCAGAGAGCAATCTGACTTACTGCTGTGAAATCTGGCACATTAGCTTTATGTCTGATTAAATTATTATGTCTTTATAATTTCTCTAAATAATGAGAAATATCAGCTATATATTAGCTTTAAAGAAAATAGTGAGGACATTGCTATATTATGCAGAATAACACCTTTTTAATCTTCATCATATCCATGCAAGTAAATATGTGAGCTAGTCGGAAAGGAGCTTGCAAAATACCAAGTAAAAGCTTGATAATGAAAGAAAATTCCTCCTTTTGAAATGTGCATTTAAAACGATAAAAACTACTTTCGAAAATTAACTCAAGACAATTTCAATAGCCCTGTCTGTCACCTTTAGGAATGTGCGAACATTACAATCGCATATTTTTATTGTGTTATTTACTGATCGGGCAAGCTTTTGTGTACAAGAACAAAACCTTTCCTTTATATGCTGATTCAAATTTGAATAGGAATGTAAGGTATCGGTAGTCTGGGAACTACAAGTTTTATTGACTTGGGCAGTTTACAAAGGCCTCATTTTCAAATCAACTTGAAGCATCCATTCTTCTCTGCAAACTGTCACGTGACGTGAAGCGTTAACGCCACGCTTGCTGATCACGTAAGTGAGTGATTAGGGACTTTTAGAAGCAGTGGACTAGCACTTCGTCCCAGTCGACTAATTCGCGCATGTCAACGTCGTCGACTGCCCATGTTGACTACAGTTCTGATCATTTTAGATTTCACTCGACGTGTACGCACCGTCGACGTCAACCGGAAGTACACACTTAACGGATGAGCAAAATACACTATGAACACGGTGGCAAAGAGAGCGGACAATTTATGCAGCTCCTCATTCTACCCTCCACAATAGCTCTAGTAGACAAAAGGACATCCCTTCACTGCCATGACTGCTATGATGTGACACCTGTTCTACATATTTTTACAGGATAGCAATGAATGGATGTTCTATTGTTAACCAGTGCAATTGTGAAGGGTACAATGAGGAGCTGCATAAATTGTCCGCTTCTTTGTTCGTCATGTTCATAGTGATAGTTGAGCTGTTCTGATGACGTCATATACGTGAACCTCGTCGAAGATTTCGGAGCACCGCAAAAACGAAGTGAACACGTTCTCGATTTTGCAAGTCAGGGAGGACAGGGAGAGGGCGAGTGGCGCATGCGCAGTGGCGTAGAATGATGTCCTTGCGTACCAGTCGACTAAGTGGACGTGCAATTCTAAAAGTCCCTAATGAGTGCCCTCTCGTCGTTCTTCGGACAAGAGGCTCGAGTTTGATGTGAGTTTATTACTAATTACCCATGATTTGGTTCATTATTTTTAAAATCAATATTCCGAGGCAGGTACTTCGATAACATGCTAAAACACTTCATAGATTTCAAGTTCCTTTAGGGAAAAACCCGCTTAGCAGTGGCATATAAAAAAAAATGTTTGCGTATCTCTGCCACTCAGCAGTGGCGCAGAATATGTTTACTTATCTACATGTAAGCCACTCATCAGTACAGTGACATATATAATGTTTGCGTATCCACGCCACCAAGCACATGCGTAGATACGCAAACATCTTGTTGTACTTGAAGAGCGCTTGAAAATGGTGAAGCCGTGAGTGATAGATGGATCACCCTCAGTAATGATGAATCCTATGACAAATGGCGGAGAAGAGGCGTATCTTTTGATGACACAAATTTTGTTTTGATCATAATACAGCCACCTGTATGTTTTGCAAAGTACAAAATGATAGACCAAGAAGGCAAAGAACATCGCTTTTATTATGTATTTAAAACAATATTTTTATTATTTAGATTAAAATCATTATTACTATCAATAAATGGTTCATGTTTCTTCAATCCTGCTTTAACTGTACTCAGTCTATATGGAATTCTATGTAGATTGTATGGTGATACTAACGAATGGTTGACATAACCTTTTAGACAGGCGGAATTGATAAGATTGGAGATTACAATGACATTTTCGACGCGTTCATCTAACACATAGCAGTATGCGACATTTTCCAAGTCTCATTGGACACTGGAAATGTGATTTTAATCAGTTGTTATCTTTTCACACCCAGAACTGCCTTTGCGTATGCTGTTTGTTATACATCACAAGCGATTGTCAAAGGTTCTCCGAAAGAGATATACAGCCCGAGGGTTGGAATAAAGATTGAAAGGATAAAAGAAGATATAATCAGGGATAAGAGTGAGAGAGAAAGAAAGAGAAAGAGAGAGTAGGGGGACAAGGGAATAGAAGCAGGAGAGAGAAAAACAGAGGCAGGGAGTGATGGGAAATTAGAGTGATAGACGGTGTATTAGAGATAGAGATAAAGAGAGAAAGAGAGAGAAAGTGGAGAAAAGATAGAAAACGGTGGACTGTAGCCCATTGCCGAAGGGGGACGCCTTCCGAATGCCCGAATGTTCTTATCCTTCTTTCCTTTTTCATTTCATTTCCCCCCCTTTTTTTCTTATCCTTTGTCTTTTCACCTATTCCTCGTCTCTCTCCCTTTCCCCCTCATTTTCTTTTGCTGACAGATGTGGCGCATTTACCGACAGTAATTTTTAGTGGGGGTTTGACACCGCCCACACATCTCTAGCGCCGCCGCTGTCCGGGAGAGAGAGAGAGAGAGGAGGGGGGGGGGGGGAGAGTCCTCGTGACAATTGGAGAAGTCGTATTGAAATGCCTTCACGATCTAAAGGAGATGTAAACGCATAAAATATATAAAATGACGGAGAGAGAGAGGGAGAGATAAACATATTATTTAGGGAGAGACAGAGAGAGAAGGGGGGGGGGGGGGGGGAGTCCTCGTGACACGTGGAGAATTCGAATTGAAATGTCCTCATCATCTAAAGGAGATGTAATCACATTAACGCGATATAATGAGAGACAGAGAAAAAACATATATTAGAAAAGAAGGGATAAGAGAGAAAGAGGGTGAGAGAGAGAGAGAGAGCAAAGAGAGAGAGAGAGAGAGGCAGGGGGATAAATCATCATGGCACGTGGAGAAGTCGAAGTGAAATGTCCTCACATTAAAGTTATAGAATGAGAGAGAGAGAGAGAGAGAACAGGAGAGAGAGAAAAGGAGAGAATGAGAAGAAAAAAATGAAATATATACAAGAGAGGTGAGCATAAAGAAAGACGGTGAGACAGAGAGAGAGAGAGAGAGAGGGGGGGATAAATCCTTGTGACAGGCGGAGAAGTCTAATTGACATGTTCTCACGATCTAATGTAGATGTAAACACATTCAACGGGGAAATGCTGAGGGGTGGTAGAAAGGTCGAAATTTTCATTTAAAGATAAAGTCGATTTCTAATTTTGCGATTACAGTTTGAAAAAAAAACTCTGTAGAAGCTAATTGAAAATATTGATTAGGTAGTACAAAGGACTTTGTGTAGTTTTTTGTGTACACTGTGGGGTTTTGGAATCATGAAAGGGATAAGAAATTAACCCAATGTGTACATGGGACTACACACAAGCATGAAGATTTGGTCCAAACATTCTAGCTGTTTCTCGTGCTATTTGGAATATGAAGGTAGTTACAGAGCAATCTGTTTTCAGAGGACATTTCTTCGATGATATTCTTTTAACTGACATAAAATGAATTAAAAGATTCACAAATTAGTTTTCACTTTGACCAGAACTTTACCCTTTCTTTAAAAAATGCTCTATAAACACTGCATTCTACAATACGCTACCTAGAGCGCTGTCATACATTGTTTCTTCTTGAATTTGAATTGATTTGAATCATCGTTTCACCACACAATTCCTCCTTGTTTATAAAATATACTGTATATTTCAAAATTTTGCCTTTTCTTGAAACTCTGTTTTTAAAATTTGAAACTCTGAGGGGAGAATAACAAGGCGTGTGTAATAGCATATTGAAATTAATTTTTATATCCGAAGCAGAGATGTCTTTAGCTCATGAACGATAGTAGTGGTAATTTGCCTGTTGGGATACAGGTAAGCTTCATCGAATGGTTTCCGATTTTTTGATGATGGATTAAACAGCAAAATAGAGCAAGCACGTCGGGAATATCAGGTTATTGGGTACATGTGTTATGTGGTTTAGATGTATTGACATGAAGCATGTGGAGTCGTTTCTCTGTATTCCATTTTGCTGCCGTTGGGTGATCAGCGAGGAGATTGTAACCTACAAAACGCGGAGATGATAATTATTCTACTGAGAACATGTATCTGGTGTGCGTGCAGTGGAGTCGACGTAATTATAGGGGAGAGGGGAATTAAGGGAGGGCGTAGGGGGTTATATGGAGAATTTGCTTTCTGGAAGGATTCTGTAAGATAATTTTGAAAAGCGGATACGGAAAGGATAAACGAGGGAAATAGAGAGGGAAATACACGCAACAGTCTCTGTAAAACGTGATGAAGAGTAACATAATAAAAATAGAAAAAAGGGAGAGGGTTGGTGACAGCAAGTAAAAGAAAGTAAGAGAGATATAGAGAACCAAAGAAAGATATATATATATATAGAGAGAGAGATAAAGAGAGAGAGAGAGAGAGAGAGGCCGGGGAAGAAATAACGTGCATTTATCACTAGCGTTGTGAAGGATCATCCATTATATCACCTTTCAGATATTGGAAATGCACAAGTCGTCATGACTGATGGCTCAACATCAAATTCGCCTAATCTTCCTCTGAAGAATAGGAAAGGGGATATATATTCCAGCTGCCGATTTGAAGGACAACTTTGTTATGCAGCGTGACAGCTGAGAAAATTCAATTCTGCAGACTTTGATTTGTCCTTTCGTTTCACTGTCTTTGGCATTCCAAATAATAAAGAAATTAGAAAAGATTTCGCATAACTTTAGGTGTTAGGATTCCATCAAACCTATAAAGAGACCTATGTCATCTGCCTGTTATTGAATACATCACTATCCAGTTCTTCATTAATGCAATCACATGAAAGTTTCAAGATATTGAGTGAAATTTAATTATAAACCAAACAGTCAAGCAAATAAACAAACAAACACGAAATAAACATCGTACTTGGAGACTCACCCGTTCCGAACTACCTTCCCCTATATACACAAACAAACAAAATGTTTTTTTTATCATATCAGAAGTTAAGAGTGCGGAAAGTATTTCTCCTCCTGAAGAAAAATTGTCAAAGAACAATTTTTCAGTGAATGTCCTCCCTTGACTTTTTTGGACAATTTATCCGTTAGCTTCACATTCATAAACACATCTTTTTTCAAGTCAACATAACCTGTTGAACCAAAATGAAGTGGTATGCCATTTAGAGAAGGGAAGGCCGAAACCATTTTAGGAGCTGCGTCCTGGCTGAAATGCAAGGTTGAATCGATCTTGCACCAATTATAAGCAGCCGCAAATCAATATGGGATACTCATTCACTGATTAATAGTCAAAATAATGTTGTTTTCGGAAGCGTTTATATAGCGGAAGGCAGATGCTTGAAATGCGTCATCGCTCGCCCGACTGTCTCCCTAAAACTTGTATTTGGAAAGAGTTTAAGGATTTCAAAAAACACATTATTTTAACCACGGTCGTTGATTTTTTCCCCTTCATAATGTACACCTAAATGGGATGACAGATGCTATATTTAGACCCTTACTTTGTTAAGGAGCTAGTAGGCCTATACCAATTTACACTGCCTTGAAAAACACGAGTTAATTTCATGGGTCGTGGCGTCTGTAATAGCACTATTGTTTTTTCTATTATTACTGTAATAGTATCGGTAAATAATCTGGTACTATTATCATGGTAACATAAATAATAGTACCGGTACATGAACCGAAACCCCAGAGATGTAACTGGCGTCTCAAATAAATGTAGTGTATTTTGTTTTATATCCGTCATTTTCTAATAGTTTCACTGCATGGTTAGAAATGTCTCTATAAACAGTTCATTAGCAACGAGTGACGTCACGAAATGACGCCATTTTCAGCTAGCAAGCGGAAGCACAAACCCACATTTGCCATTGTAGTGTGATGATAGCCCGAGCCTGTAAGTTGGCTGTCTGCCAAAGCAATCGTTTTATGGAAGATAGTCACTCGGCTGAGTGCACTGTTCTCCGTAGGCGGGGATAGTTTTTTGTCTTCTTGAAGGAAACTTTCTTGCGGAAATAAATAACTCAATTTCCCTTTTTACAGTATTAACAAAGTTAAAAATTGAAATTTAGAGAACCAGTATTTAAACAGAACTTATTGCCGTAACACATCTAGCGTTCGATTCGTCTTTCCTGGGAAAGGATCTATAATAAAACAACGCTAATATGCTTTTAAGCATGAGAAGCCCATAACCACACCCCACAATAATTATGCATCGCTTGTTACTCTACAATAAAATGATACACGTTAGAATGAAAGCGCATTTAAGACCCATCACAATGGATTTTGCTGTTCATTATATCAATCATCAAAATATATATCTTTAAAAGAAACTATGCATTAATAAAGTCCCAGCTTTTACCGTGTCCTCTCCAGGGAATACGAATGCATTAAGACAGCTGCAAATTGCAAGAGCCTATCATTCGACTCCACATTTCTCGCAAGCACATGTGGATCCATTTTCTGAAAATGTCAAGTCATTCCTACCTATCTTTTGGATGCAGATGTTTGAAGCTTTTATTCCATCAAATTGGATAATGTGTTTCTTTACTATACAGCATGAAATGGTAAATTAGGAATGGACGGGCTTGTGGCATTATCTTCTGAGTACCATGATCGTTGTTGCATCTTATATCTGTTGTGAGTCGCTCTTTTTTTTAAATAAAAAAGTTGCTTGAAAAGTACAGTGTCTATAAGGCAAGTAATATAGGACATTTTGACATTTAAGGGATGATGACCCCAAAACAAATTATTGGTACATGATCTCGAGCAAACCTAAAGTTGTTTACCATAAACATTTTCAATTCGAGGACGAGATTTTGGCTTCAAAGGCGAAATTATTCAAAGATTTAACTACATGTATATACCTATTCTCTGAAAATTATAATGTCTCGACATGTAAGGGTAGTGACCGCTATTTACCTACTATAAATAATAAATACAAATACATTTAAAGTATACAAGCATTCTGCAGGGCTCATTGCCGTTTTGACTGATCTTATAATAAATACACTTATTTTTAGGAAATCCCATTCTTTTACATAAATTATTGAAGGCCTTTTTAATTTTTATAACTCTTCATGGATTTGTGACCAGCCTTGTTTTGATAAAGAAATTGTCCTTGGTAAATATCGATTGATGACGAAAAGAGAGTTGTTTCCGCCTATATGTATCATGAGATTATTTGTCAGCTTCCTTTTTGTTAAAAAATAAGTCGATACTCTGATACTACAGGTATCTTATTTGGTATATAAAGAGGGTCAAGTCGAATTATGCCCACGCCATTTATAGATTCAACGATTTATCTGTATTTTGGGGGATATTTTTTAAATTGAATTCGTACTTGCTAAACGAAACTGGGTTATGTGCCTAAGAAGTTTTTTAATCTATTACGATGTCAGAAACTATCCAGTATCCACTCGCCCAGAATGTGTTTGAGCAAGCTTGCCTAGTACCTCCTTGGTTTGAGGGAGATTGGGTGTAGTTTAGATGAGGAAAACTTTAACAAAACGAAGCGATGACAAAACGGTGCACTCTTATTATCTCAATTTCCTCACCTGATACCCCTATACGTCGAAGAACAGTTTAAACCCTGCAAAAGAGTACACCATGTAGATGTCACCCCTGATTACCTATTTTTAAATAGGTAAAAATCTAAATTTAAAATTCACTTTTGCATGCGTGTGTACAGGGGAAAAGGGAAAGCTCTAGAATTCAGTATATAGCAATAGTGATGTAATGATCAGAGAAGACAAGAGATAGCTGTGCATGGTTCGTTTGATGTCTTCGGCATGATATACGAACAGAATTGACCATACAAATTTCAAAAGAATTCTTTACATAAACTATTGTCAGACATTAACATTTAATATGACCGCACTCAAAGGTCTTTCGTGTCCATTACTGAACTGTGCTTGCAAGTCACAGTGAATGAATATAAAACCAGCTGTTATTCTGTTGAGCCAACCCTGATTGGCTTTCAACTTTCTATCTTGCTATTTTCAGGTAGCTTAAAGATGCATTACTACCGTGACTTACCCCTACCTTATATAGGAGATAATCCGCATAATCTGCTGGGGTTTAAGTTATCTAACATAAACCTAGCGGACGAATGCAAACAGAATTAGTAATATATGGGACTAAAAAGGCCCGTCCGCGCGCATCATGGGTTGTAATTACATCACATCTGAATAAAAGATGGTCTAGTACCGAGAAAATCGACATGTGAATTAAGGGTTGAAGGATCAGTTTTATCGGATTTTAAAGCAGGGATTACATACACGGAGGGGAGAGCGCATGGAACTTGATATAAGGATGAAACGTCGCTTCTAGCCATTTATGTCAAGAATATCGACATATATGGGAAATCAAAGATCGAGCTGGAAAGCTGGGGATATAAAAATAATATAATATTACATTTTTGCTGATAGGTTCCGCATTAAAGCCCATGTACAGTTTTGGAAGCAAGAAGGAAATCGGAAAAAAACGTCTTGAATGTAGTCCCACGTTGTTCTCCTTGTATCAAATGCTGTTTGTACGAAATCATTTGGTATTCCATCCTTGATTTCTGGTGAATTTTAGTGTAAATATCCGTAAGAAACCGACGGCTGCACGTTATCACTTTTGGGAGTTACATCCCTGGCCCGGTATTTAAATTATTTTTGCCTCTCATTTGTTTAATATCCCACTTTAGGTGGTGAAATCTTAGTATCGCTAGTATCTTGCTATTTATCTACAAAAATCTAAGAAATCCAACGAAAATTTTGAGGGCTTAACAAAACTGTATGTTACCTTTAATGAGAAGATGAAGAAATAGAAATATGTCAAATTCTAAAAGGAAAATTTCAGGTTTCACGGTTTGAATTTGTTAGGGTCGGAGTTCCAAAGGGATATGATACGGTTAGCATTTTCATTTTAAAGGGGAAGTCCAGTCTAAAACTTACTTGGTTTTAATTAAAGCAGAAAAATCAGACCTACAGATTAAAAAAACAAAAAACCCTAAAACATTAAGGAAAATCGATCAACTGATAAGAAAGTTATGATTTTTTTTTTTAGTGGGAAGATAACTAGGAAAGACAATGAAAATGACTAAACAAATTGGCAACTCAGTCAAGTGTTTATGACGTCATTGCCCCACAACTCACATATTATTTCGTTTATAATCATACAAATTCTCAAAAAGGTTTCGCAAGAATATGATTTCCTCATGAATTGAACCAATTTATAGTTCTTTAGAAATCATGAAAATATGATTTAAAACAAAATAATATACATAAAAATATGTTTTTTATGCATGCGAAAATTGTATAACTATACAACTCATATTCTTGGACAAATTTTTGTCATAAATTTGTGTCATAAATATAAACTAAATAATTTGTAAGTTGTGAGCCAATGACATCACAAAATCATGACTGATTTGCCAATTTTTCGAATGATTTTCATTATTTTCTCTAGTTTTCATACCACTAAACATTCACAACTTTCTTATTAGTAGTCTGATTTTCCTCAAACTTTTTCATCTGTATGTCTGATTTTCTGCTTCATTTAAAACCAAGTTAACCATTTATAGACCTGCCCTTTATTAATTTTTTTCTTCGAATTGTTTATATATTTGAAAGAACATTTACAGATCTATTAACAGTCCTTGTGCATAGAACACAATATATCTGCAGAATAATAAACTGTCCGATTATAAAAGACTCACATTTAAGCCTTAAGTTTGTAAAAATGTAAATTTGGAAATAAATGTCTTTAAATTTAAATAAAAAATCTGGGCACAATCTGCAAATTTGTTTAGAACTCGGCCTCTGAAAAAAACAATGCAAAAAACAAAACACACATCAATATTATAATTATACGTTTTCGATTTGTTTCGTCGGGTTCGTGAGAACTGGCCTTGATTTATCCATTTTTCCAATCAGCCCATCCTGAGACAAATTCCGTGAAAAAAGAGGGAGATAAAAATCGGAGGAAATATCTCAAAGAATCAGTGAGAATTCTAAACTTGACCTCCTCGAATCAACTGGGAAAGTGTGCATATAGAGAAACATAAGAAAACCCCTACTCCATCAAGGAGCATCTACTACGCAATCTTTTATCAACGTGCCATCAGTTGCATGGTTTACAGAATACATTTCATGGGAACGTATTATTGTGTAGATCATATCACAGTTATTAGGTCGTTACTTATACAAACCTGGAGATAAAACAGTGACACGAATTAATTATGAAATCAATGGAAAATGACACACTTTGTAAAGGGGTTATTAAGGTTTGTACTATTGTTTTTACCCATCGATCAAAATTACACAACTAATGAAATATTGCGCAGTATGACCTGGAGATAAGAATCTAGAAAAAAACAAATAAAAACAACAAAGAAACAAAGTTACAAAGAAAGAAATAAAGAACAAAACAAACAAACAAACAACAACAATATGTATATATAGGAGATGAGGTCAATCGGTCTCAATTTACTACTCTTAGCTAGGCATTAGCAATGACTATTCTCATCTCTACCATGACTGTTTTATAATACAGTTAAAGCAAAATCTTTGTCCTTATTCGTTCTCTACATCTAAGTGCCGATCATCCCTTGACACAAAGTATTTCATTCAGTGCTTTGCTTTTATTTAACGACAGACCAAAGTATTGGTCTGTCGTGGTTAAAAAGCAAGCCGCAGGGCACGTCTTTTATAAGACAAGATTGAAGAGTCTTTTAACGTTCTTCCAAGAAGACAAAATAAATAAACACTTTAGTGGTTGGCATAAGATGGTTCAATGGAGTTTACCACTGGTATGTGTATTGATAAGCAGTTCTATCAGGCTAAATTAGATGTAGAGTTTTCCAGCGCTTCCTTGTCCTAACAGCTCTGGCGACAGAAGGCCACATTCCTTCTAGGCCTGGGTTGTGCAGTACTTAAAATAAAACATGAATAACCCAATCCCAAATCGATAAATGAATTTCGAATACTTCTGAAAATATTTTTTTTCTCTCCTTTTCTTTAAACTCATACTTGTGTATTCAGGATCTTAAACTGAATCCATGTGGTAGATAATATGATTATTTACAGCGTATATTTGCTTTGTATCTGCGAAAGAAGCTGTCTACTTGGATTCGAACCCGGCTAGCTTTAATATCTCATTCAGATATGCAATCAATGAAATACAAGTGATTCTCGTGATACTAAGCAATATACAAGGTAGCGTTCTATTAAGTCAGTAACTCGTTTTATCATGATTATGCATCTAGCACCAGTATCGGGGCACAGCGGATATACATTACACCTGCTTGGGTACCATAGAGTCATGTCGCTAGAGGGGGGGGGGGGGGGGGGGGCTTGGGTAAGGATATGGTCCCCCTCTTCAACGTGCAAATGAAAGACAAAAAAAAACAACAACTAACAATCTTACAACACGAGGTAAGACTACATTATAATAAAATACCAAAATACACATTCTTACTTATACGGTAAATGTACGAGGTTTGGAATTTCGTTCCAGATAGTCACTCGCATTCAAGATTTTCGTCAAATTTCTATCTATCAATTTGTCTATAGAGAACATAAGAGAGACTTCAAATGTAAATACATGCCCAATATATTATTCAGATGTATGGTATATAAAAAATATAGGACAGACATTTAGAGCTTGTATTTTAGACAGTTTTTAATACTGCATGTTTGTCTGACTTCAAAACTTATTTGTTACCATTGCCATTATCTTCAACTGTGTGAAAATATTTTGAAGAAAGAGCAAAAATATTTTATTCACGTTAAGTTAAGGTTCTCCAGCATGAAATCGAAAGCTTCCAATAAATAACAATTACATAGATGTATAATCTTTAAACAAGACTAATATAAGATATTAACATCAGTGGTATGGAAATTAGCTCAAATCAGCGGGGGATTCGTAATTGACCGAGAAATTACCTTTACAAGACAATAAATAAGGACACGTTTGTTCTACCAGCTGTATATGTATATATTATGAGGAGTTAATTAACTTTTGAATAGTTATAGAGACTTCAACCATGCGTTGGAGACAGTTCGTCGCGACATATTGCCAAAACACAGCAGCGTAAGCACAGTTAAATTAATAAAGAGGTTAATAGAAGGGAATTTGAGGCATTTGAAACGCATTTAACTTAATCGCTTTTCTTGGCAAGATAATATAGCGCGTCTGCAAATCATATTATTGATGTCAAATCAAATGTATGATTTTTTAAAAACTATCTAGTAGGTTTTTTGTATTCATCAAAATTCATAAACCTTTCCAAAAGGTTCGAAAAAACAATCGATAAAACGTATGCCCCTATAATAAGACGCCCTATTTTTATGTTTTTAATACGATTCTATTATAAATAATATAATATAGAAAAGCGATGTATGAAATATAAACATATACTCATAATTGCGACGACCGTTAAGTGTATGACAATCTTACTTGTTCAAATCAATTGCATTGAAAGAAGTATTTAGATACATACTGTTTTAAGGCTTTGTTAAAGGTACTTCATCCCTTTTGCAGCCCTAGATTTGAAGTTGTGTATGCGATAAATTACACAAGAATTATAATTGGAAAATGTGAAAAGGATAATAAATTGCCTGTAAGTAAGTTATAATATGGCAGCATTTTATTTTTTCGACTTTGAAAAAAAAAATCGAGTAATTTGTAAGATTATATTTTGACCGTTACCAGTACATGCAATTGCGTTGTTTTCTGAATAGCTAGCTACCTCTGCGACGTAAGCAAGATTTTAATTTCTTACAAAGGAGTTAAATATATAGAACTTGTGACCTTGAAATTTGTAATATCTACAGGATGTCTACTAAACCTATACAAAGTTACGCGGAATTTTGTGTAATTCTGCAAAAGGGATGAAGTATAAAATGAAGGGAAAAATTGTTAAAGGAGCTGGAGAATGGAAGGGAGAGAGAGATAGAGAGAGAGATAGGGGGGGGGGGGCGGAAAAAGGGGTGGGGGAGAAAAAGTGAGGGTTCCTTGCGGATTTTCTTAAAGCAGATAACCGGAGAAATGTCCCATAAAATAAGAAATAGGACAAGTTATACAATGAAGGAGAAGAAAGTAAATGCAAGAAAGAAATTCATTGATAAATGGAAAGAGTTAGGGAGAAAGATAGAGACAGAAATAATACAGAAATTGTTAAAGGAGCTGGAGAATGGAAGGGAGAGAGAGATAGAGAGAGAGATAGGGGGGGGGGGGCGGAAAAAGGGGTGGGGGAGAAAAAGTGAGGGTTCCTTGCGGATTTTCTTAAAGCAGATAACCGGAGAAATGTCCCATAAAATAAGAAATAGGACAAGTTATACATTTTTGGAAAGCTAATCCCCCAAAGAATACGATGAAATTAAATTTTAGAGATGTAAGCTTGTTCAAAAAGATTATCAGGACTTTTTTCAAGACCCCTGACAGGGTCTCAGATGAGCCACGAAAGCGAGAATTCTTGCACTAGAAAAATGGCGTCATTCTCGGGACAGCTAGCTTACGGTATACGACTTGACTGTACTGTAGCTGTATGAATCGTATATGTGTGTGTGGCTGCTGCAGTGATTCACCCAGTGATTGATGGAATGACGGTGTGATTCCAGGTTCTAACATCTAAATCAGGGCCAAAATCAGACATTTTGTCGAAAAGATTTTCAAAGATTGGAAGAAATCATTAGCTTACCTCGAACCGTGAACATTATGTGCGCGCGCTGTACATGTATTGACGTGATCGTGAGCTAGCTAGAAGCAAGCAAGTGTGTCCCGAGTATTACGTCATATTTCCAAGATTGAAAAAGAAACTGCTCGCGGGGCGAATATATGCGAATATTTTGGTACACATTTGAAACAGAGTAATATTAATTTATGAAAACTTATGGATTTCGAATGTTGATGGAATGTTTTAGGGCATCTTCCCCTTTCCGTTGATACCAAATTTATTGCATTTTGATTTGTTTGTACATCTCCGAGTAACACCTTTAAAAGCAAAAGAAACGATACACTATTTCGATTTGTCTGTATCCCGATGGGTGTTCTTACATTATAAGTACTTGCTACATATTTAATGTAGCAAGTGTGCTTTGTAAAAACATCCCCTCATCCTTCTCAAAAAGTGAGGGTTCCTTGCGGATTTTCTTTAAAGCAAAAGAAACGATGCACTATTTCGATTTGTCTGTTTCCCGATGGGTATTCTTATATTATAAGTACTTGCTACATATTTAATGTAGCAAGTGTGCTTTGCAAAAACATCCCCTAATCCTTCTCAGATGATGTTGTCTGATTAACAGGAAGTGATAAACATGTGGGTAACACTCCATTAATGCACATAAAATGCTAATTTCGGGCGAAAGTGTCAAACTCTCCGAAGATTGTAATGGACTGCAGCAAATTTGTTACAACTCAAAAACACATTGGTGTAATCGATTAACCGCTCTAGGGATGATATGGATTCCTGTAATTCTAAATAACGCCTGTAAAGCGCCTATTATCTTTCATTAGTGGTGATGATGATAGTGGTTTTACCACTTCCAGCTCCTTAAAAAAAAGTTCACGCGGTGAACGCTCTTGGTCACGTGATATTACTATCAAAGGTCACGTGGCCTATATGCATGGAACGTGTTTGGGAAGAGAGAGAGAGAGAGAAAGAGAGAGAGAGAGAGGGGGGGGGGGGGTGACACCCCATACGATTTCGCTGGCTAAATAGTTTTAGGATTAATTTTTTACCCTAGGCTTGTTGCCAAATGATTATTTTTGTGCACGACCAATACATTTTTAATTGAATTGAAATAGTAATAAGAATCTGAAGAAAGTTATTCCCAATCATCTTTGAAATGTAAGCCCTTTGATATCCCATTTAAAATATGCTCGCGACACCACTTCTTAAACGCTGAAAATGTCAATTTCTTTTTAGGGCTTTCTGCTGTCAAATTTGCCAAGCCCCCATGGAGAGTATTTACACAAGTTAGATGCTTCGGGGGTTATATATCTAGACAAAAGAGAGAAATTGGACGGAACGGTTCTGATCAACCCCGCAAGTAGCAGAAAGGACGACGATATTAAAAAAAAATGTAGGGATAATTTTAATACATCGCCAAGGTCTCAAATGAACATACAAGCATAACAACATTAAAAAAAATACCTCTCATCTCAATAGGCCATTTTCGTAATGTATTCAAATTTATACACGTTTGCCTCGTGACAAACTATTACATTCGCCTGAAAAAAATCTTTTTCAGTAGTCAGAAAGCGAATAACATGTATTAGACGTTGTTAGGTTGGACAAACATTTTCGTTTGTAACAGGTGGATGTCATAGTTCATTACTAGGAGTTTCATTACTAGGATTAAATGTGAATGCATTGGATAGAAAATGGCCTATTGTTGTAGATTTATTCCTACGGTGCATTCATTTATTCAAGAAAATAAAATAAAGAAAAGTGGTAGTTGCCCAGGGAGCGATTGTTATGGGATATTGTTATCCAGCGGCCTTTGTTCAAGGAGGGTAGTTGCCGAGATCGAGAGATCGAGAAAGAGAGAGGTAGTACTCCACGTGTAGTTGTCTCGATAAGTTAACGATTGACGCAGCGAAGATTGAAGGGGTAATGATGCAATTATTTGAATTTTGTATAACTTTGGTAATTGAATAATCTATTCTTGGTCTCATGATCATATTCAAGGCCTACGTGATGCTATAGCTCTGTTTTGTTCGCTCCAGGTACTTGAATTATGCATGCACAAACCCTCCTCTAACTAATCACTGTCATCAATTTATATATTGAGAAGGGTTTTGATTTATTAAAATTTAGGAATGGCGTTGTATAGCTAATCAATCTAACAGGTGATTGTGCTTTCACATGCCATTTTTTTTCCTTTCTGATTAAACAGTTTTGATTGATTCCCCCGCACTTATTTTTAGTTCTAATTATTATTAGTCTAATAGCTCACAATGTATTGTCACACATTCTTGTGATAGCTGCCGGCAAGTAATTGCATATTGATTAATAAGGTATTAATTTTCGGCAAAGTAATAGATTAAAAACACAGAAGATACTGAATACGGGTTCAACAACCACCTATATTTGAAGCTGTTTCTGCATTTCTCCTTCTTCTACGTGTCTCTATCAATCTCGCTATCTCCACCCTCTCTTTATAATTATGGATTCTTTCTCACACCCATGTCCCTTAGTGTATCTCTCTCCATCTCCATGTTCCCTAGCACACTCAAACCACATTCCCAATGCCCGTCTCCCTCTCTTGCGCGTAACCATGCATAGAGTCAAGACGGCATACCCCCAGGATACAACTTGCAATACTGCAGGGAAGCCTCGAGAATCCAGCCCCACCCCACTGCTAACTGATTGGTTTCATCTAAATAACGCAATAGATTCAACTTTATCAAATATAATATTTGGTCAAATGCATTTTGTTACAATATCATTAATCATTCATTTGGTTACAGATTTGGTAACCGTAATAATCCACATCAAAGGTCGCCAGCCTCCGATTTTGTTCTATAATGAAGAAGAGATTACGTAACATTGTGAAGAGATTTTTATTGTTAGGATGTATAGCTGCTGCACGATCCGAGCCGCATTTCTAAACTTTTGCACAAATTTGGTAAAAGCGATAAAGTGTCTATAAACCATCGACGATCCACAATTATCCCATTCAATTCTGTAAAAACGGTACGCTGTCTCACCGACGATCCAAACTGTATACATTGTGGTTAAATCAACCACGATCTGGATCACAGTTATCCCAGTAGGAACGGACACCGTCTATTAAGCAGAAATCTTAAGACGATAACGGGTCAAGTGATGAAATGTGATTCAGTCGTTCATGAAATTATCACATCTAAGGGTCAAGTACGAAGATATTAATCAGTACTAGAACTCCCCCAGGGGTGAAAGAGCGAGATATAGGTCTAGAGACTGATGGAAAAAGAGAGAGAAAACAGAGCAGAGAGAAAAAGAGAGAGAGAGATGGAGAGAGTGGAAGAAGGAGATATTTATAGACCCGAGGGGAAATAGAGAAGGGAGAGAGAGAGAGAGAGAGAGAGAGAGAGAGAGAGAAGCGGGGGGGGGGATGGGGTGGAATAAAGGAAAAGATATCGTCCCTTATCCGTGCTTATGGTGCTCAAATATTTTATTCAAAGATTAAGAGGGGGAATTAAAAAAAAGAAGATAAAGGAAAGAGACAGAGATCGAGAGAAGAAATAGAGGTGACGGGGGTATTGATAAGTAAGGGGAGATAGAATAGAGAAAGGGAGGGGAGGAGAAGACATGTCAGAACTAGAGAACGAATCAGAGGAGAGTGGACAGATAGTCAAAAATGAGAAGGCAGATAGCAGCGAAAATAAGATGGAGGGACATATGGAGAGATAAAGAAATAGAGGGATATAAAGGTACTTTTTCGAGTACAATAGTGAAGGATTTTATATCATACAAAAGTACATAATCAACATGTAAAGACTTATGGGAGAGTGAGAGGAAGAGAGAAAGAAAAAAAGGGAGGGAAAGAAAAAGAAGAGAATTGTAAAGAAATGAAGGAGAAGAAAGTAAATGCAAGAAAGAAATGCATTGATAAATGGAAAGAGTTAGGGAGAAAGATAGAGACAGAAATAATACAGAAATAAAAAAATATATTCATAGCGAGAGGGGGGGGGGGCAGAGACAAAAATAAAAAAGATATATATAGAGAGAGAAATACAGACAGATGCTGAGACAGAAAGAGAAAGGGGGGGGGGGGTGATATATAGAGTAAGCCACAGGAATAGAGATAGAGACATTAAAAATATAGATATGAATCAGATTCTTTCTCAAGGCGCCATCTGCAGGTCCATGTAAAATCACGGTCATGACGATAAGCACGTTCTGATGTCACCAGCTTACATGATACAACCTGGCGTACGGCGTGTAGATCTCGTGAAATCAGAGCATGGCTTTTGAACCGATCGTGTTCTTCATATCGTATCTACTTCCTGAAAAATCTTGGATATCAGTCATTCGATTCGCAGGTTCTATTCGCATTGCCAACGTACGACATGCAACCGGAAAGGCTCTGCATCCAATAGTGGTAATGACATATACACACCCACACCCACCCCCACACAAACACACACACAAACACTCACACCCCCACATGTCAATATCCCTCCACACACTCGCACTCACGAAATCATCCAACTAATTAACGCAGTTGTAGGCCTAATCGTTGTGAAAAAAGAAACGATACGAAAGAGGAAAGGATAAAAAAAAGGAAACGAAATAAAATCGTATAGCTATGTGGAAGGAGTCACAATTATCTTCCGTTTAACAAATTTCTTGTGGCGCCAGTATACATTTCCGTGTGTCGCTGATCAGTTGTTTTGTTCAATTTTCCACGTATAATGGGCTATAGATCACGCACTCGTGTTTTATTAGCTTGTTCCGACTTGGATTTTTATGGTCCGTTCTCATGTTTCTCTCTTTCAACTGATTTAATAAACTCTATAGATTATGTCTCTGCAGTTGTTCAGGAAATAAAGGTGCCCTCTATTTGGGGTATGACACTGTGCATCAAGAAGAGATTAGACGAATAACATTGCCATTTTGTCTCTTTTTGTTCTGTCTTACAAGAATTTCGCTAAAGATAATATTCAAAATAGCTTTTCTGAATAATGTCAATGCATCGTTATTCATATCGTAATTGTTATATATCATCGCTCATAGCTCATAGCTAGGAGTTTGTTTACTTTATATTAACAAAGTATTAACGGCCTTCTTGCTCTCCACGCGCGATATCATATTATATTCACCTCTACATTGCATGTAACGCTATTGTAAGTCAATTTTGCTGGCATTGCTGGCATTATTTATTGACTATAAAACTTGAATCCTGAATTTTATTAATTGTGATTATCTTACGGACACAAATGATGCAAAATAGTAAGTAACCTGAGCTAACTTTAAATTAAGAGAATGTGAATTCTATCCACTGGAGACTATTTTTAAAGATCACTATATTATCATAATTATTTTCAATAAAAGTAGATTGAAGGTCCGAACTAAAAACAAAACTAAACAAAAAACAATCCAGTAGCCTAATACAAACATTTCACTCACAATCAAGGCGGACGGGATAAAAATGATCAACTTTTGATGTTATTGTACGGCTGGGAATGAATCCTTAACTCTTTATTTCAAACATACAATCATAACATAATTGGAACTTTACAGTCTTTTGTTACGAAAATGAAATACAATGACTGAAAAGATGGGTTGTTCTATAGGTTTCCATGGTGAGAGAGTATTCACTATCGAATTCCGTTATCAAACTATCTCAAGCATTTGACGGTTGAAATATCCATTGTCTCTTTTTGTCAAGCTCTCTGATATTTACACAGTGACATACCCTTGAGCGACGAAAGAATGAATGTCTTATTTCAAAAGAGTATAGACTATATACGAGTGGAAAGCGAATAAAAACAGATGTAATGGATCTAATGCGGTAGGAAAAACACGCTTTATCTATCACTTTTGAGAAAAGGAACATAAGTTTGTGACAGACACTTCTGATGTAAGGGAGGATAAGGAGTATTATCTAACTCGATCTTGAAGTACGATAAAAATCATCTATTACAAAAGCAAAATGCGTAAGAAAATTTGAGCCGTGGGATTTATGTGGGATTTAAACGTAGCATAGGTAACATAAATGAAAGAATGAGAATGCTCTTTAACCAAAACTAGCCGGGTAAAATCATAGGAGAGTTGGAAGCATTTCTTACATCGGAAAAGTATCCCCGTCATTATGTGAGACAATTTTATAACTTTTATACAAGAGACATGGATATATATATACAGCCATGGAAAAAAAATATTAGACCAAGAATGGTTACTGATAGTGTTATTTTTGTGGTAAGAAGGAAAAAAAATTACATAAAAGCAAGGTATAATTGCTGGAATTTGGTATTCATTCAATGAAATACAAAGCCAAATCATTTTTATAAGTTTGTATGTATATTATTGTACCCTTATGACAGAAGCTTGGTCTAATAATTTTTTCCAGGGCTGTATATATATATATATATTTCATTTCATTTCATTTCATTTATTTTCATTTCCAAACAATAATATAAATACAACATAATTCAAATAATATTTACAAGTTAATACAAACGATTCAAACTAATTATCGTATGGGTAACTGCAAATGACAAACATATAAAACCTTGAACAGAATTAATTTGCTTTTGGAAACTGAATGGACTGCTAAAAAGCAAGCTTGTAGATTGCAGTCCACTCGCGTACAAAATCAACAACATATATATATATTTTACTGGATGGTGTATTAGGGAGACACGAGGACAAATAAATGAGACTAAAAGTGTCTGCCAAATACCTCGTACATGGGTGTGTGTGTATACACATGTATATATATATATATATATATATATATATATATATATATAAGCGATTGAATATTCGATTTGTTTGTTTCAGGTCTGTCGTGGGAAATCTGACGTTATCCAAGTCTGTTGTATTATTTCCAACATGCCTTACATATTCTCCTCTAGATGTAATTTATGATCATTTATCTCAGACTTTTAGATTACATGAATGTACCGTTTTATTAAAATAAACTTCAAACGTCTTCGAATATTGAAATACTTTAATTTTGAGTCCTATGCATATTATGAGACTCCTGAACAATACACTATAGCATGAGTTCGTGTTGGAAGAAATAGATATAAAAGGAAACGTGCTCTGCGTTTCTTTAAAATCATTATCATTTCATTCATGGGTGTAACTAAAGTGTAGTGAGGTGGTGGGAAAGGGGCGGCGCCAGTGTAGTTTAAGGGGGGGGGGGGGGGGTAGGTCTAAACAATCTCTAACCACAAATTGCATTTTCTTCTGGTGAACGTCGTGTCTTCAAGACCCCAGTGCATGACATTTTTGGAGCGGGGAGGGGGGGGGGGCTGGGTGTTTGGCAAATCATAGTGGGGAAGCAATCAGCCCCTGTTCCCCTATAACGCAGCCCCTATGGAAGGTATAAAATTTGCTTTCACAATATTGTCTATTCCAAATTATTCCACATTTTCGGGAATCCCAATCGCCAAAAAATAAGTGTGTTTTATTAACTTCTTGTAAAATAGTTGAACTTCTGTCGATAAATTTCAATATTTGACGACAACATGTGAATTTGTCCAGGGACTTGCAATTCCTTCTTTTTTTGGTTGCTTTGCTTTCCGGAAATTTTCCTCCAAATCGTGCAAGTCTTTGGAGGAAAACGTGACTGCTATGTTTGACCTTTTAAATATCTAGGCTGTCATACTGTAGCTTCTTTCGAATTTACAATTTTCTCCTTGTTCTCGAAATATCAGCATGATCAGGTTAGCCTTGATGGCTTATACTTTGAATGTCAAGTATTCAAGACGATTTTACCCGTCTTAAAAAATCTCCAGAATTTGTATGATAAGCGGATTGTTTTACGAGATAGATACATCAGATTTACGTCCGTATTTTATTCTTTGCTGCATTCGATGAAAGTGTAATGAAACATATCTTCTAGAATGTCATCAGTCTGACAATCTTTACCAAAATGATTTTTTATACTAACCTGGGGAGCGTTTCATTAAGCGTTTTGTCAGTGATTTTTACTGACAAATCAGATGCAAGGATTTCAGGAGCTTATAACAGTTGTCAGTAAAAATCACTGACAAAACGCTTGATGAAACGCTCCCCTGGCATATTCCCAGGAGCTGGAGATGCCCGACTTAACATTTACGAGAAAATGCTGGAACGATCTTTTTTTTTCTATTATCAGTAGTGGATTTGACTTCAAGAACGAAACTAATTAATCCCCTTAATGAAATGATGGCTTTTTCGTTTCATATAAGAGCCTTTCAGTCATTGACTTGAGTGTCAATTTACATAAGTGTCATTTAGGCCAGTTCCAAATACCAATATGATCAGGTATTCACGTGACACTTTCTAATGCGCTTTGACATATCAAATATTTAAGTAGAATGATATGCTTTCAAGAAATGCAAAGCATAAAGTCAGTCAAGTAGTGGTGGCATTCTAAATAGGAAAAAAGCCTTTAACAGTTCACGGCAAGCACCACACCCAAACAATCATCGATGCCTATAGTGTTTAAATACGTCATAGCCGCGTCCAGTTACTGATATAAATTTATTCTCATTATGATTAATATGATTATAAGTAATATATCTAAGGAGCTACAATGTCTAAGGTAAGAAACGTGATGGGACATCTGTCACGGTATGGGATAGGGGAATCCTCATCTCGCTGTCCATACCCTTTTTAGACCGATGTGTCACGTCATGAAATTGAAGAGATTTAAATCACGCGTCATTAGAATTGTGAAGAATCGAGATAAACCCACGACCTTGCCCAAAATGGGATTTCCAAACTAGAAATACCATTTTAATATAGAATGAATAGCCCTTATACTTGCCATGATTGAACGCTTTCATTTATGACTTGGAGGCCATTTGAGTCATCTTCGCCTGGTCTTTTGATAATCTCCTACCGAAACCCTTACTGAGGCAGTTATTCATTGTCTTAACTGAATCCTGTGAAACAGTCTTGTTGCTTTCGAGGCAACTTGTCGTTTTGTCGAGTGAGCTTTTGATATTATTATTTTCGACTTTCTATCGCAGCATATTAAGTAGATTGTGATAACAGTCAATAATAAAAAAAAACCAAGAAAAAAGAAGATGCTTAGATTTAGACTGTAAGTTCGTTATTTGGACAGCGGAAGAGTTGCTTCAACAGCCAGGGAGATTGGTTTTGTTTTAGGACAACGAATGACCTCCATTTAAAATACAATGAACATACTTACTTTTCAGCTACTCTACCCACTTCTTTCTGTTCCGTACAAGCTATGGCAGATTCTTGACCGATTGTCATAATTTTTTTTTTTAAAGTTCATATAAAAATAGTAAGGATGTTGGCTTTATACCACTCCACACTAACTTTGTGAGGATAATATCTGATTAATTTCATTATCGTACGCTGCAATTAATATTCAAATGACTCTTCCCCCCGCCCCTACAAAATAAAAAGAAAAAAAGGAAGATAATAAATCAAGTCTTTCATGCTGCTGCCCGTATGGAAATATATCTCGGTGTACTAAAAAGAACCCCACACAAACACAAAATCTCACAGCGTATGGACAGTAAAAGATGATTTGAAATGAAGCCTGATAAATTCGCATGGACAAAATATTCCAATCTTGTCTTTTCTTTACTCATCAATTTTAAATGGTGCCATGGAGATCGCCATCCATGGGGTTGAAGTCAAATTTATAGAGTAACTGCTGAAATTTATGGCTTTTACTTATGCACTTTAAAATGATGACGAAATTAAACGTAATAAAATGTTAAAATCGTCAAATTTGTTTTGAGACGTGAAAGTGATACATGAAACACATTATTCTAAAAATAGTATAAAACAATATAGTGAATGGTATGTGTTTATTCACTTTTAATTTAAACGTGCCTCTCAATTTGACAAAATTAATAGTTTCTATGAAGTTTCCGATAATCTTTCAAGTTCCAACTTTCCCTATATAAACGTACACGAAATGTCAAAGAGATCTAATACGATTGGCTTTTCCTCGAATTCCTTGAAAACTGAACTTAATTCACCAAATTCTCCTAACGTTTTGCGAATAAAAATAAATATCCTAAAACTTTGGGTTCAAGATGTTATATTTTCATAGCGTGCTGATCTTTAGCTTCTATTTCTCGCCTCAGTCCTTCTTATGCTGTGATAATCCGCTCTCGTTACATATCGATGTGAAATTCACCTCTCAAAATCGGCATCCTTTCACGACAAATATTGTTGTGTCTTCTAGCATTCTCCGGTAGGAATGTATAAAATTACTAGCCAAAATTCTCATTCACGGTCACCCACCGCCAGTATATGGTTCCAAATATCCAAAGTGAGACTATTGGTTACACGACCAAAATGTATAGTGAAATCATATTTCTGCAAGCCACACTAAATTTGTTAGACTTACTACAAAAAGTCATTTTCTTATAGCCATTATTAATATTACTGTCAATATTCCTGGGGAAATATCATTTAGAATGTATGAAAAGTGACATAATTCGTTATTTGACTATAAAGTAAACTTACATAATTTTACGCATATCACCCATGTTACCCGGTGAGGCTTTTTAACGCTTTTTAACGCTTTTTAACGATTTTTCTCAAAGTCATTCCTCTTCATTTAACTATGCCATGATTATTGCAAAAATGTTAAAAGAGGGTCAATGGGTGATAAACAAGAATAATTTACTTGGCTTGTTGTTAAAATATTTATTTTGGTATTCGAAAGTTTTTCAAATTATATTTGCGTCCACACGATGATACCACGATTCCGGGAGTCTTATTTTGTTTAAGCCATAATTTTATAAATCGAGATGGACGTGGCATGGGACCGAAAAATTCCTGTTTTTCTTATTGTTCGAAGGTTCACAAGAAAATTAGGTCGAATAGACCGAAATATTCGACCCCATGGCCCGCTTAAGTATAACCAGATGGTTCATGTGGCTGAAGACCCATGAAAATGAAACAGTACGTGTTATATTGGTCTCCTGAACATGATTGTTACCATTAGTCTCGTGGGCCTCCGATCTCGTGACATTTTGGTTAACTAGGACGTCCTCAATTTCCCTTCCCTACATGACCCAGATAGCCAAGAGATGTCACCGTAATTCTACAGTATCCTCAAGGATATAAACTCTCAGTGTGATCTATTACTTCACCCAATGAATGCTCTTTTCAGTATTGTAAAAGCAACATTGCCTTAAGAAACGTCAGAAAACCCAAGTGTTTTACGTCCCTACCGTTTGGCTCATTTTAGCAGATCCTTTTTACATCTTATTAATATGCACGCCATGGTGCATTAGTGTATTAGAGTGAAACGTTAACTGTAAACGATGATTTCCCCGAGGGTGTTTTAGAAAAGGCTACATTATTGAGGATACCCATTGTGTCTATATAGCAACACAACACCTGCTTAGCTAAAAACAGTTATTGATCGGAATACTTATCACGCCACAGGAGTCACCCTAAAGCAGTGCAGAATACTTACGTTCATTTGCTGCACTGTTTATGAGCTAGCTCATGATGTTGGAAATACATTGACACATTTTCTTTACCTTCCGTATTTATCAGATCGAAATTGAAATACGCATGACGTCACTACCATTATGTAACAAAGAACATCGCCACTGACTCGCAAACAATGTGTCGTCCGCTTCCTCGTAGTTTTCTCCCACCTCCTTTCTCGATAACTAGATGCATGCTACGCCACCGGTGATGGTCATGACCTAGGTATGGTGGTATTCGTGTCAATTAAACAAGATATATAATTTTTGTGAAACTGGGACAGAAAGAAAAGGTTACAATCAATATCTATAAACGAAAAACCCACATTGACGTGTTGAGCTCGAACTACCACTGTAATGATTAAATGATTAGTAGCTCTGGTGTAATGTATAGCTAGAGGGATATACACTTTAGTGTAACATGTGCATCGAAAGAGATATAGACTGTCATAAGATCTTTCCTATGTTCCTCTGAGGTATTAATTATTTTATTTCTTATTTTCTCTTTATCCAGGTTTTAATTCTTGATGGTCGTACCGAATTGCCAACGCAGCCGAAAGAGAATAATACAACGATCTTTTCAGTGGTATTTGCGGGGCAACCAATCGGCATTGGCAACTGGAGAGTAAGCGGAGGGAGAAGGGAAAATTAATTATCTCTCTGTTCTAGCCAACTTTACTTACTGATACATTACTAAAAAAGCCACGTGAAGAGGAAGATATGGAAAATTGCGACTAACAACTATGGGTTATACGCAATGTTTCTTTTGAATGAATGTTAGTTCCAGTAGTACGCTTTACATTGCAATATATATTCTTGGTAACCCCAACGAACCAATCTTGGTGTTCACCTACGGAAGAAATGGTAAGAGGTACATGACGTTTGTGAGGAATAATGGGACAGGGATCAGATCAATCCGGGAATCTTTTATCGACGGAAGAAGGAGATATACATTGAACGCAGATTAATATCTAGATTTCGACTGTGTGTTGTGAGAGTTATATACAAGGAATAACTGACTTTCAAATATGGAGCATGTGTTAGTGGTAATGAATTCATCGGTTCGGCCAGATAACTACTCACTAGTATCGACAGTAACTATTCGGAAATACGGGAACTGTACAAAGAACCGCCATGGATACAGGCAATATATGGGGTACTATTTGCCATTGTGACTGTGTTGGGCGTTGGCGGGAATTCTGTCGTCTGCTACATTGTGCTTGGACACGCGCGCATGCGCACCGTCACCAACTACTCCATCGTCAATCTGGCGGTGAGCGATATCCTTATGGCGGTTATGTGCGTTAACTTTTCATTTTACGCTGCAATGTATATGACATGGCCCTTCGGAGAGTTCATGTGCAAAGCCGTGTCCTACATACAAAGCGTCTCTGTGTCTGTGAGTATCTTTACGCTGGTGTCCATCAGCGTGGACCGTTACATAGCGATATGCCATCCTTTAGTTCTGCGCATGGGATCATCGCAAGCATTAACAGTCATCGCAGTCATCTGGGTTGTGGCATGTGTGGTGGCACTACCTTCTTTAATATTTTCCACGGTAGGCGTAGAGGGGGACTCAACATTTTGTTCTGAGAGCAATTGGGAACAATCTAAAATTTATACATATGTCCTGATGGGAATTCAATATTTTGTACCACTATGTGTCTTGGCTGTTGCCTACGGGAGGATTGGCTATGTAATCTGGAGTAGACGAACACCCGGAGAAACGCAAGCCAGCAGGGACAAAAAGATCAACGAGTCAAAAACGAAGGTAGTGTAATCGGATTAAGATACTGAATTTGTTACTGGCTATACTCATCCAATGGCTGTAATGCAAAACAAAATCTGAGGATTTCTCTTTTACCTCTGTTTTTCAGAATACGGATAATCGTGTGTAGCTCTAGAATTCCAAACCCTTTCTCTTCGGTACCCTCTCTTGACTCAGGTAGCGATGTTGGCCTTCACATAGTAAGAACTTAGTCAAAGTCATGTTAGAAAAGTGCCTACATTAAACAATGAGTTATTAAGAACTGGTTTATTTGTAACTTTCTAAATATGCACAAAATAACACCTATGACACATTAACAGTCCATTCACTATCTATATATCTTTTTCTCATACTCAGTTAGTCAAGATGTTTGCCATGGTGGTACTTCTCTTTGCCTTGTGCTACCTACCAATCCACTCCTTCAACATCCTTCAGGAGGTCTACGAGAATGTCCTCTACTACCGTTACATCAAGCAGGTCTACCTCACTGTGCTTCTAGCAGCCATGAGCAACTGCGTCTACAACCCCTTCATCTACTGCTGGATGAACGCCAAGTTCCGTAACGGCTTCAAATCTGTGTTCCGCTTCCTTCCCGGAGTGCACTACGACAACCAATGGAAGGTGGTGGCGCATTTAGAACGTGGAAACACTGCCATGACGCAGCTGACAACGTCCCCATCGCGTCGGCTTCGCGGTGGTCCGTCGGATGCAAAACACTGCTGGCCAGAGCATTGCTATGAGTCGTTAAGCAACGGCGACGGGAGTCCACTTAGGCACAACAAAATGGTCTCTGTGTGAGGAACCAAGGCGGATGGGCCGAAGACATCCACCCAGAACAAACGTCGGTTCTTATTCCATTATTGTTGTTGATGTGCTTTTCTTTACCTTCCTGCGACTCGTGCCAACGTTGTCACGCGGAAAAGGTACACTTACTATTCGCGTCGGTGGTTATACAAACTTGCCTTATGCCTTAGCTACGTCACTCTCTGTAACAGAGGCAAACTCTTTGACACGTATTGATCCATTATAGCACATAAACACACAAATGGTTTAGCCAGATAAAGTGTCAAAACCTTTGTAAAGGACTTATGTATGATATGTTCGAACTCCTAAAATTACCCATTTGGAACTAATTTATAACAACTCAATTCCATTATAAAGATTTGCCACTATAATAATATGCGCATCAGGACAACTACCCCCGGAAAATTACCCCGGACAACTACCCTCCCCCACCTAAATACCCCCTGGACAACTACCCCCTAGGACAATTACCCCCAGGACAATTACTCCCAGGACAATTACTCCCCAGGACAACTACCCCCAGGACAACTACCCCAAGCGGACAATTACCCCTGGACAAGTACCCCCATGACAACTACCCCAATAGGGCAATTACCCCCAGGACAACCACCCCCCGGCAACTACTCCCAGTTCAACTATACCCCAGGAATTACCGGGTGGTAATTGTACTGGGGGTAATTGTCCTGGAGGGTAGTTGTTCTGGGGATAGTTATCCTTGGGGGTAACTGTCCTCGGGGGTAGTTGTCCGGGGGTAGTTGTCCAGGGGGTAGTTGTCCTAGAATCAGTAATAGTTCGATAGGCCTTTTGGATGGTACAGGCCTATGGTCTAGACGTAACAAACGCGTGGGATACGGAAATCATTAAACACTAACGTATCATTTTCAAATGATAAAGGATTATAATATGAATTACATATATTATTAACAATTCTCCAACGTGCGCATTTCTCATGTTTTTCATTAACATGCCACGTATAGCTCCTTATATACATTCAACTGTAAGACAAACGACGAGTATCATCGTTTACTGACATGAGACTTTACATGTACTTCATCAGGGCGGACCAACACATACTATTACCGCATTTCATCATTGTAAGGTATACCTCATGGAATAAAAAAAAAATAAGACGAAAATAATGACAATAATATTCAGCTGATGCCTCTAGAGTCTAGACAAACATTAAGGGGGACGTAGCAACTGAAAAGTGTAGAAGAGGTAATAGTTCTGAACATGGAGAGGGATGTTAGAGAGAACTTTGTAGGATTGCTTTTAATGAAATGGCTTAGTTATAAGCCCTTACCAATTTATGTCATTGGTAAATGCGAAATTTATGCCTGCTTATCCTGATCCCATTAGCAAAAGTTACCCTCAAGTTATGGGACTGCGTAATCTCTTTCTAGATGCGATATAAATCACTCCTTTAACGTATTCTTGGGAGCGTTTCATCAAGCGTTTGTCAGTGATTTTCACCGACAACTGTTATAAGCTACTGAAACCCTTGCATCTGACTGGCTGAGAGCAAATTTGTCGGTAAAAATAACTGACAAAACGCTTAATGAAACGCTCCCCTGGCCTATTTTCTATTTTTTTTTAATTAAGCGTACCGCTGATATCAATATTCAGCGTTCCGCTCAAAACGAGTCTTGCAAGACCTATACCAAATTAGCATCAATGATATGAAATGAAAGAATGATTATGATGGGCGTGTAATAAGTATAAGGTATCACAATTTGTAATAACTGGGTGCAACGGGGCTTAACCACTGACGTCATTCTACTACCCGTTACATTATTCGTCCAATGTCACATGCAAAACATTAGCGTCAGTGTTAATTAGAATTACAATTTATTTCCATGACAGACGGACTTACCGTGGACTGTATATGGTACTGCATAAATGTTTGACTTAATCCCCCTATCGAAAAGGTTTCTTTCTTGTATACTTCTCCTCGTAAAAGAAGGAATGATGATATACTAATCGAAACACACATTCACTTCATTGACCTACTGCAGCTGCTGAAATAACTGTACTACTCCCTCATTTTTTTCTGGGACTTTTTTATTTTTATTCATCGTGATTATGATAACATTCTAATCGGAGCCGAAAACTGACCATAAGCATACGAAACTGATGAGATTGCTAGGTTTACTTGCAGGGTAATGATGATCTCCAGTACAACTGTAAAAGCGTGTAGTCTTTCTCTTCCTGTGGACTATCATTCCTTATTTTTAACTTCACTGGTCTGCATCATTGCGTCAACATGGTCAATTTCTTTTTTTCAATACCATCAATTTATCTGACGTATCTTTGCAACCAGTAGGATGTAACTTTATAATGCAAAAAAAAAAGAAGAAGAAGAAGAACAAAATTTGATTATGTAACAAGCACTACCTTCGATCGCTCTACGTTTATAAAGGTCATAAAACACAACAGCTGAATCACCTGTACCGTCAATCTGCACCTTCGCGGACACTCCATTCAGTTGCTGTCATGCTAAAACTTGGACACTGACCGCTTTTGACGTGAAATTCTTAATTCATTGTTTTTGTACCGACTTAATGTGTAACTGACTATACTGGGGTAACTGACTATACTTTAAATTAAAGAAAAAGTTGATTTCTGGTCATGCGATTACAATATGAATCGCATGTCTCAAAGCAATCGGGAAAGGTTGATCATGTCTACGTAAGAATTTGTGTATACTGTGAGGTTTTGGAATCAATTGATCCAATGTCATTGAGAAGCACATGCACTAGACGCAGAAATGGGTATATGGGACTGCACACACATGTGACTTGAATGTTCGGCCCAAACGCTTCAGCTATTTCAAGTCATACTTCTAATATGAGGGTATTAGAAGAGCAATCGTTTTCAGGGGGCATTTGTACTGTATTGTTCTTCCAAATTGACATCAAACGAATGAGAGCGATGACACATTAGTTTACACCTTTCCGAGAGCTCAACCCTTTCTTTCAGTCAAACATGGTGTCATGAATTCATCACTTTTACGCTAAATAACACTAACGAGACTAACAGTTGACTGACGATAGACCGAACAAAAAATATAAAATTTCACGAGTTACAGTTGTCGAGACCTGATGGACGCTGCACGGTACAGTTTGTCGCGGTGAGTTACGCAGGTACGGGGAGGGAGTGCTTCCCCCTCTAATTAAAAAAAAGTTTCACCTAACTCTATATCATTCATCATATCTGACTAGAAGCACGATCGCCCACTATATCAAAAAGACCAGTGACACGTTCTTATACTGTGACTAAGATAGGACCAGGACAAAAGTACTGACGGTTCTTTTACGGTACACATAAATCTCAGATCGTCATTACTAGATCGACATTGAACATAAAGGAGACAAGACCATTAAACCGGAGTTGTATTAACCGAAATCATCCAGAATGCTTCCCTTTGTTCGGATATATTGGTCCTACTAAAATCAATCCATATTCTTCCTTATCAAAAACCAAACTTGTTATTCTTGTTTCCTTCTGTCCACCTCTTGCCTAGAAGTGAAATGACGTGCTAACGTGACTTATTTCCACGCTAACTTGACATTTTGCACCACATATCGACGTGATAGGTATTTTCAATACCACTTTAAATACCACTTTCTAGGACATATGCATGACCAAGATTGAGATTATTAACGCATTATACTTCACACATGACGAAAGACGCATCTAGAAAACTTTTCTACTACAAATAAATCCTGGACTATAGATCGCCGTTGACATGTTAAGGCTATAATATTTTCAACCAGGGGAGTTGCATTTTAAGAATAAATGTATGTAATACCGGATAATATTGAAACATAGTATCCTTTGTATAGCTGTACCCTTTTTTCCTTTAAGGTATATTATATCCATATTGTTCCTTTTACTTTTAAACGTACCAGCTAAACCACTGAACATGCTGCTAGTCTGAAAGGACGGAACAAACAAACAAACTAAAAAAAGGTATACACAATGCTGAAAATGTACTATAGAGATTGTCCTGCATATCACGGTAGCGATTTAGGTGTGTAATCAACTGAAATGGTAAATTTGAGGTGACGTCGAGCCAATCTTTTGATTATTTAGTTGAAAAATGAATAACTGTTACGCAAACCAATTCCCAAGATATTTATCAATCGTAGCAAGGTTCCATTTAGAAGAGTACACACGCTCTTGATTTCCATAATAGATGTACCACGATAAGCCTGAGCATGTCGGGTTGCACAGTGTAGTAAAATCACGCGAAACCGTTATAACGGTATAGCGTTATTTTCGCTGCAAGTTACGTAACCCTCACACAGCAAGCTCGAACTCCGGTTCTACGCTCCAGTGAATTTCACAGTCTCTTATTAGTCGTTCGCCCGAATTTGCGAATTACACTACTCATGCTACTCGCCACAAGCACACGCTCACACATACACACACACACGGCCGGCCGAGCCGAGCAGCAGTATACACATACTACACAGTGTAGTACATACAGGGCTCGAATACATACACCCTGTACACCCCATGCATATCACACAGACAAACTTGGTTTTGGTTTTGAAACGACTTAAGCGGAGACGGCTGTTACACACATCTAATTTTGTTCTAGTCAGATTCTGGAAAAAGCTGTTTAATATTTGTGACTGATTTTTACAAAAACGCCACGGGGAAATCTAATTCGGCGCCGATAGCTCGATCAAGTATACATTGCATGTTAAAAGTATCGTATTTTGCGATCGTCCCATCGCCTTCCAAGCCGTCCCTGGGAGGGTAAAGATGAAGAACGTGTCGCGTAATCGTGCCATTTCTTTCCATTCGCATACGGTTTGCGTGCATAGTTGGGGACTCAGTGGAGAGCGGACGGTGCTCTCACTGTGATCGATTTACTATTTTGACGTCAAATTATTACGCGTTTACGTTATAACGGTTTCGCGTGATTTTACTACACTGTTGCAGGGGCGTCTCTAGAACAGAGGGGTGCGACGGATGGGGGAGGGGGTCGTCACACTAAAGGGCTGGTCACATTTGTCCGATAACGATAACGAGATTTTCAATTAAAGGTACACCCTACTTATAGTGTGTACGTGTGAGTATGCTCGTGAATGGTAATAGTAGGGCAGCTCTATGGTGTACCTTCCATGAAAAATATCGATATCGTTATCGATATTCCTTATTCTTGTTTTTATGCTTTGTATTATGTTTAATGTATACTATTATTGTACATGATATTTTACTTATGTAAAAATTTAATGTATTGTATTTGTTATTACAACGCAGAAATAAAAGAAAACAAACAAACAAGCAAACAAATGTGACTAGTTTACCGACATTTTCCGAAACCAAAACAGTCCCTTATTATAATTTAACATCCGTGTAAGGGCAGGAAAAGGGCATTTCAAATTTATCTCCGCAAGAAGCTGGGCACACCCACCTCTTTCGTATTATTTGAATAAATCCACGATTGTTATTATCAAACTACAAAGGCGGCCAAACGCTTCATGTTGAGTACTTTTGCGATGGTCAATTATTTGACACTTTCACCTCAATATACATGTACCTCCAAAAAAAAAAAAAAAAAAAGTCACCTTAAAATAATTCGTTTGTCGATCACGTAAATCTACACGCATGTCCGTGTAGGGCAAATCATTACGACTGTTCCCTTTGTTTAGATAAAAATAGGCATCTCTTCAGAAGTATTAATGTGTTTCTACTGCCCACGGCGTGTTTTTTGTTAAACTGATATACTGTAAAGGGGCCGCGGAGCGTTTTTGAAAGTGGGAGGGGGGGGGGGGGGCTGATCTGATTTCACTCATTCATGCCAATTTTCGAACCTTGAATCGGCCGATAACTACATCAAAGCCCAACCCTAGACCTAACCTGAAACCAGCACCAAAACCCCAGCCCTAACCCCATTACTTAGACGATATTAAGCCAAGAGCAAAATGTCGCCGGAATCCAACGTCGGTTCACCTTATAATATCAGCGATTGAGTTGTGCTGACGCCTCGATCATTTAATGTAAAAGTATGATGTATTTGCTATAATCTATGTATGTCACGAAGGATTTTGTAATCTTAAAGTCATATATTATGCAAAATAATCAGAGTTCAGCTGTTTTAAGACCAGTCATGAGTTTTGTTACTTTTAGAAGATTTATCATCAACATTTCGTTGTACGAAATGGTATTACATTTAATATGCATACTTGCACATAGACTGTTGCTGATCAGTGTGGAAAGACTTTCTATTAATTATGATGTCATGATTACGTCAGTTTGCTTTTTATGTGCGACTACAATAAATACAGCAATTGCGACGAAAAAATGTGATTTAATAACCATGTATTCTACAGTATGAATTTGATCAAATACATGACTGGCAACGTTTATGATTTTCATTTAAATAGTCATTAAGTTGTACTAGCGAAAGGCATGTTCGATATTTTATATATTTTAAGTTATCTTCATATTGATTCATGGATATTATTATTCAGGTAATAAAACACTCATTGTTTCTCACTGAAAAATATAATTACTCTGTCTGTATTCTCATGATTCTATGAGAAGAAGAAATGTGTTTGAATTGAGGCGAGTCAACAAAATGATATTATCATGGGCACTTTATGAAAACAATATCATGAGCCTTAATTGAAATGCCGTTCAGAACTGTAAACATTTACAGTTGGCCGGAGGAGAAAAGAAACCCCCGTGTACATCTGAAGATGCCTGACATAATAATGTTTATAACAGGTTAAATAAATAGTCCTGATCCTATATATATGCATGTACATGTACGGTAATGAGGGCAATAAAGACATGAACATGATAAACGTTAGGAAGAGAAACTGATAATTAAACAAAACGAAATTTAATAAGAAGGGAAGGAACATACAATGAGAGGGATACTGCGAGGGAAAGGGTGAGAGAGAGAGAGAGAGGGGGGGGGGGATGATGGGAGAATAGAGAGAAAAAGAGATAGAGATGATGGGAGAGAGAATAGAGAGGAAGAGAGAGGAAGAGAGAGAGAGAGAGGAGTGAGAGAGAGAGAGGGAAGGAAATAGAGGGAGAGAGAGAGAGAGAGAGAGAGCAAAGGACAGGGAAGGGACAGGGAGATGAATAGGAGAGGGGACACAAAAAAAAGTAACCAAACAAGAAACAAAAAAAAAAAAAAAAAAAAACATATGGGGGAAATCATATCATAATTACCAAACGGTTTGCTTTTTACTATTGCGATACTAAATTAATAAAACCGACTAAATCAGAACGTAAGGTTTCTGTGATATGAATTGTAAACAGCAACATAAAATATTGTAAAACGGGCTGCAAAGTGTAGCGATAGATATGGGGTATATAATTATAATTTTGCAGCGTTTTCAATTAGCTATTCAAATCACTTCTTCTGTGCCTCCTACCAGGTAATTAACTTGAATTTAAAATTGGCTGTAAGAAACATCATGATTAAACGAAATCACACGTGTCTCTACAGTTCTATATCACTATCGTTGTAATCAAGGCCAAGACATTAATAAATGGAACATACGAAGTAGGAGGCTCCCTCTCTCTCTCACACACACGCACACATACACACACACCTACACACACACACGCCCTAACCCACGCACGCAAAACACACACATACACGCGCACACGCGCACACAAAAACACATTCAAAGAAGGTAGGCACTGCCTTCAAGATTCAAATTACAACAAGGATGGATGAACATTTGTCAAATGGGGGGGGGGGGGGGGATCAAAAAGACATTTTTTAAAAAAGGGGGCACCTCCAATCAATATATATTGATTACCCCATTTTCACGACCTACGGTTTGTACATGTAATGTTATCTTCCTGGACAATAATAATGGTTAATTAACTGGTTATTTATTAGTGAGCAAGCAAAGTGAGCTAACTGATAAAGAGGGACTTAATTTTGTTATAGTGCTCTTTCCTATTAATATCAGGACTTTATCTGAAGCAAACCTTGAATGGGAACTTATATTTGGTTAATAAATGATGCAAGGCACTCTACATGTATTTTATGATGATTTGAACAGGAGACTGCTTGCAAACCCACAATGCCCCCATTTCTCTAGTTGGTTTTATGTTAGGTCCAATTCACAATCTCTTTCCAAATAATGAATGTGAGGTTTGATTCGAGGCTGCATAGCAACTAAAGCCTCTAGTGGTGTATCTTGGGATTATGCAGCTCTGCGCAACCAATAAAATTGACATCTCCTCCATATATGTATAAATTTACAAGCGAGAGATCAAAGCAACCGAATAGTAGATTTTTTGCATGTTTAATCCTCAAGAATGCAATTTTTATGCACTTTGCCTGAGAAAATTCGCACAGGACCACCGCAATTAAGAGTTATCATGGTTATAATTATAGTTTCGAACCATGAACATTGACCAACGGTTTTTCGAATTAATGGGAAGTCAAATTCATGAGAATTCTTGTCGAGGAATTTAGTAAGGCAAACGAAAGTTAGGATTTCATTCAATCTTTGTTTTATCCTATATTTAGGGCAATATACTTAAAAAGATGAAACTTAAAAGCCTACATATATATTAAGGAGCATTTTTTGAAATTCTGAACCCTTTAAAAAGGCATTTCTAAACTATACCATAATAATTATATGTATATTTGGGCGTGAAATTACAAGATCCTGAAGCAACGTTATGGGAGGCAGAAAAGCGAACAAGCTTCAGAAAATGATTCGCATTTTATACCATAAAAATAAAAATTTCAAAAGCAATTTACCATGTGAGTTGTGGCGTATATAATATATAATATAATCATAGTTTTTCCTTTTCTACCCTTCATATTTTCCCAAATTATGTTTTTGCTCCCTATTCCAGTGCCCCCTGCCAAACAAAGCACACAAAAGCAGCTGTAAGCCTATATCTAAAATTTAGTACCAGGTTTTGCATATGACAGTGGCAAAAGCCTTTGACCAAATTCAAAATTTGCATAATTCATTCAAACTTACAAATTGTTCACAGAAAGACATGAAATATAAGTATATGTTGTTCAAATATTCTCCTGTATTTTATACGGTATTACCGATTTCACCATCATCATCATCATCATCATCATCCAGTCATCATCACCATTATCATCATCATCATCATCATGATTATTATTATCATTATTATTATTATTATTATCATCACTGTCAACATCATTATCATTATCATAATAATTCTATCATATTCTTTTAATCTAAAAAAATCTTGTATTAGCTACATGATATAGTGCTAACCCCAGTAGTTTTCGGAAGTGTGAAAATATATTTTTTCCCTATTTTTATTGTATTTCCCTCGGAAATAGGAAGAAAATAGAAGTGATTTAAGGCTATTTTTTTATTTTTCACCTATTTTATTCCTATTCTAAAGAAAATAGGCCTATTTTTATTGTATTTCCCTCGGAAAATAGGAAGGAAATAGGCCTAATTTTAGGCTATTTTTTTTATTTTTCACCTATTTTCTTCCAATTTCAGGAAAATAGGCCTATTTTTATTGTATTTTCCCTCGGAAATAGGAAGAAAATGGAAGTAATTTTAGGCTATTTTTTTATTTTTTCACCTATTTTATTCCTTTTTCAGGAAAATAGGCCTATTTTTATCCTATTTCCCATGGAAAATATAATGGAAATAGGCCTATTTTGAGGCTATTTTCTGATTTTTTCCTATTTTTTAGACCTCATTTCCGGACTATTTTCCCCCTAGTTTTTGCACTTTTCATTTTTGTCAAAAAAATAGTTTTATCCTATTTTTTAGGCTAGCTCTAGTTTCATCCTAGTTTTCTCATTATTCTAAAACTAGTTTTGTGTACTATTTTCCAAACTTTTATCTTTCCCCATGATCCAGCACTAGTTTTATCCTATTTTCCAAACTTTATTTTTTTCCAGCACTATAGTTTTATTCTAGTTTCCTGACTTCTGTACTTTTGCTAACACTAGTTTTATCATATTTTCCAAACTTTATCTTTTCCAGCACTAGTTTTTATACTATTTTCCAAACTTTATGTTTTCCAGCACTAGTTTATTCTAGTTTCCCAACTATTGGTTTCTATATCAATCATTCATGAGAATCATGAATATTCATGAATAACAATGTAAAATATGAAAACTAGTGGAAATAGATAAATACATTTAGATTTGGGATTAAGATTTGAACTTTGATAGAAATTTTACTTACATTAAACTATTGTAATGTTGTACACAATTTCAAAAGGCATTTTCATATTTCATTAATAAAAGTGTAAATCAATTTTAATAATAAAAGTGTAATCTAGTCAGTAACCATTTTTTATAGCACTACAACTATGTCCCTATATATAATGAATGTGATACAATTGCTTAGTAGCTAGGTATAGGACATAGGATGTAGGCTACAGGATTTATAGGAGTAGGAGAGGATAGGATAGGATATGATTACAAGATAGGATTAATAAAATAATAATTAATAATGTCATGTGATTGTTCCTGTAGACACCCACACCTATTTTCTGCCTAGTTTTCCACTATTTTATTCCTGTTTTTGCCCCATTTTCTCTCTAGTTTCCCATTATTCAATCCAAATTTTCACCCTATTTTCATTCTAGTTTTTCCCTATTTTTATTTTCTTAATCAAGTTTTATCCTAGTTTCTCAATCTGGTTTTCCTATGTTCTTTGTATTTTCTCCCTAGTTTTTCCCTATTCCTTCTTTGTATTTTCTCA